>JAMFTS010001937.1:0-10000 GCA_028095005.1 Rhynchospora pubera
TATTAGAAACTACTGAACTCAATCACTTGCTGCCGTTACTCAACAGTTTTCTGTTGAGGTCTATTCCATAGAGGTACTCCAATTGAATCAGTGATCGATTTCTAGGTTTTGTCGTAAACCTAATTGGTTACTTCCAATTACGTAAATCAATAGTTCAAACCGCACTCAAAGGTAGGGCATTTCCATTGATATAGGAACTCTGCACCAGAAACAATGGTATCTCCAATTATAGCCCCTCTGGGATGTAAAATATATCTCTTCTCACCATTCCCGTAGTGTATAAGACAAATGTATGTATTTCGATTAGGGTCGTATTCTATGGTTACGATTCTACCAGATATGTCTTTTTGATTCCGTCGAAAATCGATTTTACGGTATAGACGCTTATGACCCCCCCCTCTATGCTTTGCGGTAATGATTCCTCTGACATTACGACCTTTACTACAACGATGCCGTCCATAGATCAGATTATTTCGTGGATTGGATTTCATTTGACTGTCTACAGCTCCATTGCGTGTACTTGGACTAGAAGTTTTGTATAAATGTATCGCCGTGTTATTAAGTATTTTTCTTGAAGTTCTTTTCTTTAGAATCTCTAGAAGAGGTGGAATAGAATAACCTGATGGAAGCGTAATGATCATATGCCTGTAATGGATTGCATGTCCCATAATAGGTCTCTTCGACCCTTTCGGGGTAGTCGATGGCTATTCATAGCCATTACCCTGAACACCAAAGAAGAGTTCAACCCAATACTTACTTGATTTCTGTCTTAGTTGATCCTGATTCGGCATTAGAAGTATGTATATTGATTCTTCCCCAATAACCGAAGACTTTTTCCTGTAACTACTCCATATTTGATTCCATCCATAACTCCAATTTCTTCCCTATGAGTCCCAGTATTGATCAGGATTCGAGTTCTTAATCTTCCTATGTTATGGTATGAATATACCATATTCAATTCGTTATGGATGGATGATGAGATCCCATCCATAGAGAGCCAACTTATTGAACATTCCATTAGGGTGCATCCAGTAGGAATTGAACCTACGAATTTGCCAATTATGAGTTGGGTGCTTTAACCATTCAGCCATGGATGCTGAATCTAAGAGATATTATCATAATCTAAAAGATGTATGATCATAATCATACACATTGGATCAAAACGGGGTCAGAGGGATCAAAAACCGCTAATTCGTATAAAGCCATCGAACCGGCCCAACCAGCAACTAGAGCTGTGTGCATTATATGAACAGAAAGCAATCGACCGGGATCATTCAATACGACAGTATGAACACGATACCAAGGCAAACCCATGGAAATACTCCTTAAGAGAAATAGAAACTATGTCACTTTATTTTATCGCATTAAACTCAAAAGACTATATACTGTGTACCTCACCTTTTTGCAGTAGATTCTGTATCAGAAAGGGCTCATTTTGATTTCATCCCATTGAAAATCAAAATAAGGGAACAACTCCGTTCGTAAGAACAAAGAGAAGCAGATCTATTCAGTCCAAGGCGCATCGGAAGATTGCATTTTTATAGTTAAACTGATCCATCGAATGGATCAAATATTAAGTGAATATTTTCACATTTTTTTATTTTTCTTTTTTTTTTTTATAGTGTAGGAGGAGCATGAAAAATTCCAAATTGAGTATTTCGAAGTTGCAAGACGTAGTCGAAGTCTTTGTTTCAGACTACATTTTGAACAGGGTGATAATCTTTCACTTATGTTCGTTTATGGTTATGCTTAGTACGAAACTCATTACTAACGACGAATGGTTACAGAGGGTCGATTTTTGGTTATCTAAGCGAAAAGATGCAAAAAGTGTTACTCCAGTTAACACTAAAACTATCTCTTTTAGTGAAAATTGTTTTCGGCGCAGATATGTCTTCTATGGACATATAGAAGAGGGTAGAGAAGCACAATTGTATAAAAATTGTGCAAGAACTTCACGTGCACACGCTCGTTTAAACGGAATCCTTTTAGATCAACTTTGTGAATTTCTTGTTCAATTCAAGAATGAACAAATGAGTCTGAATGAGATGACTGAGCGTTTTCGAAAAGAGCTTAGTGCAGCGATTATAAATCGCTGCATATACTTTGAACACAAAGTAGAGCTTTATGATATTAAAGTAGAGCTTTATGATATTTTCACTTTAGTCGATCTTTTTGTGGACATTAACGCCGACTTAGGATTGTGCAATTTGTTTTCTGAAATTATAGAAAATGCAAAATTGGATCAATCCATTAACCAAACCATCAATAGATCTTTGAAAATGGAAATATGCTATCCATTCGATAGTATCTTTCCACCCTTCTTAATCAATTTTTGTAGGAGCAAAAATCTCCTTTTTAAAATAGTGCTTTTAACTTTTCTTTGTTCCGAAGAGCGCATTTCGATCGACGAGTTTATATCTTATCTTGAAAAGCTTTACGAAGCGGAATTCGTTCCATTGATAGAGGCCAGTAATCTGGCTAACGGGCCCCGCCAAATTCAGAACAGGTTTTTAGAACCTGGGCACAATAATTCTATTCACACAATACAATTTTATAACCTTGCGAAGTCTTATTGTATTGATGAATTGAATATGATTCAGGTACAGTTGAAACGAATCCACTCTAATATGGCCGGGTTACGAGCCGGCCTTCATTTGTGCTCCAAGGAGCAAGTGTTTTTGTCTTGTAAAAGCGATTTGAGAGTCTACATGAAGTCTTATTGCAAACAATTCAAAAAAATCAAAGAAAATTTTGAAAAAAATCGCGAAACATCGGACATATTTGATTACTTTATTCAAACGCATGTCGATTTCGCGATATGCATTCATATATTCGAAATTATGAATGCTACGATACGATGGAATGATCCAGGTTGGTTGGATTCATCGTCTGAAGATAATTCAGACGATGATTGGAGTGATCTGATCAAGTTTGGTATTGGAATTAAGAAAAAAAACTTTGATCCACCAAAAATCCCGGGTTCAGGGAGGTAAATGTTTGAGAAAAGGTCAAATTTTAGCAGACGGTGCCGCTACAGTTGGTGGGGAACTCGCTTTAGGGAAAAACATATTGGTAGCTTATATGCCATGGGAGGGTTACAATTTTGAAGATGCAGTACTAATTAGCGAACGTCTGATATATGAAGATATTTTTACGTCTTTTCACATTCGGAGATGTGAAATTAAGACTTATGTGACTGAAAGAATCAATGATTCAAATATTAAACAATCAGTGAAGAAATATTACCTAATTTTCTAATCAACAACCAATACCTAAAAAATAGAAGTCAAAATGAAAATCATCATCAGCATTTTTTGTAGTAAAATAAGGATAACATTAATACTCTTCATAATAATCTTAAAGAAAAGTAGGAACTCTATGAAAAAAAAAAAGAAAAATACAGCACATGATTGGATATCCAGCTGGATCTTGGACTGGAGAGAGATATTAAGAGAGATCAAGAAATCTCACTCTTTCATAGACATTTTTTTCGACCAAGAACGCTTTATGAGACTCTTTGACTCCCGAATTTTGGGTATCCTATTTTCCAAAAATTCCCAGGGTTCAGGAAGCAATCGATATTTAACCAAAACAGGTTTAATAACTCGAGATTCCAGGATCAAAAATGTAGTAAAACGTGTCCATGGTGTCGTCAAAAATGTGGTAAGGGGTGTGATGCTACTTGTACTAGGGTCTGTTTATGTCGTCTTCAAAATCGAAATATAGTTGAACGAAAAAATATCTATTTGAGGGGGTTTCTTCCTATACCTATGAATTCGGTTGGATCTAGAGAAGAATCTTCTAATATTAATAGATTTGTAATTTCGCTTTTGTATCCTCCAAAAGGATCTTCTAATCAATCCATACATCATTTCGATTCCATTAGAAATGAGGATGTGGAACGAACAGAGATAGAATCAGGTCGATTCCCGAAATTTCTTTTTGGATCTTCCTCAAAGTTCCGGCTATCCGCAGAAGGTGAAAAGCGGATGAATAATAATCTGCTTCCGGAAGAAATCGAAGAATTTCTTGGGAATCCTACAAGATCCATTCATTCTTTTTTCTCTGACAGATGGTCAGAACTTTATCTGGGTTCGAGTCCTACGGAGAGGTCCCCTGTAGAGAAGGCTCTTTGGAAGAGAAAATTGGGTGTTTCTTTTGTCCCCTTCAGGCGGCGATCGGAACATAAAGAACTGGTGGATCTATTCAAAATAATTAGGTATTTACAAAAAACCGTCTCAATTCATCCTATTTCCCCCGGGTATTCTATGATTCCGAAGGAGAAATCGAATGCAGAAGATCGATTTGCAGAAATGGTAAATCGATTCATTCTATCAATAACGGAGCCGAATAAGGATTCCATTGGAAAAGATAGTATGAATCATCGAACTAGGACGAAATCTACGATCAATCAACATTTATCCAATTGGGCAAAGAGTGAGAAGAAATGGTTCGACCCTTTTATTTGTCGAACCCAGAGATCCAGGAATGGGTATCCTGATGCATATAGCAAATGGTCGAATGAGTTCCAGAATCTCCAGGAAGATTTCCTGGGATATTTCTCTTCGAAACAGGAGAAGCTTCAAGTAGTCTTCGATCAATTACGAGATTTACGAGATCAATTACGATGCCATATCACTGATTTTTCGAGTTATTGGGATTTGATTGATTGGTCCGAAATTTTCGACATATACGAATTCACTTTCACTAAGTTATTTCTTGTCCTTTTGCCCATGGCACGTCTCTTTTTTCATAAGTTACTTAAGTTACTTATCTTTTTTCCTAAGTTTTTGTACTGGTTATATCCCCGATTCTCTGTACATATCGGGAATATCGCCATTCATAGTTCTGAGATGTACATTTATGAATTGAAAGATCCGATCCAGGAGAAGTCGTTCGAACCACTACGTCTTCAAATCGTTCTTTTGAAGAAATTGAAACCCTTCTTATTGAACGATCATAATACTTCTCAAAGATTGGACGATCATAATACTTCCCAAGGATCGAAATTATGGATCAATGAAGAAAGAATATTCCCATTTTATTTCAACGAAATATCAAAGTGGATGATTGACTCATCCCATAGTAGAAAGAATCGCATGAAATCCTTTGATAACACGGATTCCTATTTCTCCATCATACCCCATGATCGAGACAATTGGCTGAATCCCGTGAAAGCATTTCATAGAAGTTCTATGATATCTTCTTTTTATAAAGCAAATGGACTTCGATTTTGGAATGATCTACATCACTTTTGGTTCTGGGTCTCTTGTAAGAAAAGATTTCCCTTTTTTGTGGAAAAAATTCGTATCAATAATGAGGATCTTACATATCGAAAATTCCTCAATATCTCATTTATTCGCAACAAAATAGTTTCTTTGTACGTCGGTCAAAAAAAACATTTTGTTTTGAGTCTTTCTGCAAGGGTATCTGACATAAACATACCTCAGGATCAGGATTTTCCAAAAAGTAGCGACAAAAGAGAGAACTTGTACAAATCTTTCATGTATAAATTGTATCAAAAATTCTATAATAGATTCTATACATCTTTCATTTTTCCAAGAACTCTTTATGCAATTCAATCCGATCCAGTCGTTTTTAGAGCTAGTTCCTCGATCGCGGACCTTTTAAGACCAATTCAATCTGATCCAGTCGTTTCTAGAGCTAGTTCCTCGATCGCGGACCTTTTTAGATTGGAAAAAACTTTTTGGCAATCTTTTTCAGATATGAATCGATCTGATTCAAAAATGAAGAACTTGCATCAGTATCTCAGTGTCAATTCAAACATGGACTGTGGATCAAATCCATGTTCTGAGAAATCTTTACCATCCGGAAAGAAGGAAAAAAGGAGTCTTTTTGGTTTTCGAAGTAAAAAGAAATACGTTAAAAAAAGAAATATCAAAATAATCAATAAAAAAAAACTTTTTTCTGTAAAACTTTTCGAAGGGAATATTGAAGAAAATATTATTTACTTAGAATGGACTATTTACAAAGAATGGCTGCTCACGATCTTTACTACGAGCGGGTTCAAATATTTCAGATTCATCCTTTCCGAGATTTTTTCCTATTTTATATTCCCAACCGTGATATCCAAAATTCAAGATATTCTGGATATACCATGGGTATATCTTGAGAAGATTTTGATGAAATGGACTCTGATAAGTGAGAAGATTTTGATGAAATGGACTCTGATAAGTAAGAAGATTTCAAATCTTCATTTAGTACAGCTACTCCGAAAAAAGACTAATCTGTCTCGAACAAAGACTGATTCTTTTAATGGGTCTTCTCCTTTTCTTTCTTGTACATTTTCATTATTCTTCTCATATAGGAATAAGTCATTGATATCGGCTGAGTTCCTCTTTTCAATTCTTTTCCTTCTTCTTTTTGCTGGATATCTCGCTTGTAGAGGTCTTACCTTCATTTGCAAAACCTGTCGTCAGTTATTTCTAGATTTTGAAAAGATCAAATCTTGGGCAAATCCATCATGCTTCATGGAGTTGGAAAAACTTAGGGATAGGTATCCTATATCTTCTTTCAGGTCAGAGAATTTAGAGGATCCCTTTCCAGTTATTTTCCAGGATCCCATTGGATTTATAGAGAATCCCCGTCCAGTTATTGCTATTCTGCAAAAATACTATGTTATTCTGGAAGAATACATAGGAGAATTCTTCAATTTTCTGATAGAACTAGGATACCTACTACTTTTTCAGGAAGAATCTGAGAATCGAAATCGGATCGATTTGCTCATCTCTTATCTCACCTATCGCATAAGTTCTTTCATAAGTCTCATCCCAAATAATTTCATCAATCAAATCATTTTTTTTATAAATACGAGACATCTAAGTCCTACAAGTATAGAGATGTATTCATTGATAAGGAAAAGAAAAAAGGTGGGGAACTGGGATGATGAAATAGAATCCTGGGTGGCGGACACCGATTGGGTTGATGATCAAGAAAAAGAATTTGTGGTTCAGCTCTGCACCTTAAGTACAGAAAAAAGGATTAATGAAATTCTATGGAGTTTGACTCAGAGTAATCTTTTAGATGAAATAGTGGAACAACCTGGATCCAATTATTTACGGTACTTATTTGAAATGCAGCAAAAGGATCTATTGAATTATGAGTTCAATAAATCCTGTTTAGCGGAAAGACGGATATTTCTTGCTTATTATGAGACAATAACCTCGTGGGGGACTTTTCATTTGTCATCTCGTCCAACCCCCTTTTCGCTTCGCTTAGCCCCGTACCCTTCTAGGAGTGTTTTAGTGATAGGTTCTATAGGAATTGGGCGATCCTATTTGGTCAAATCCCTAGCGAAAAATTCTTATCTTCCTTTCATTAAGATATATCCGCTCGAGTACCGGTATTTATACGATTACGATTGCGATTTTTACGAGGCGTCTTTTTGGTCTTTTTTGGATGGTGAATCATATTGGGTTGGAGGTGAATTCGACGACTGTGAGGATGAGGGTATTACTTCTATTCCTTTTGATGTTGATGATTTTGATGTTGATGATAGTGGCGATATTGCTAAGAATATTAATTTTGATAAGATTCTTTTCAATATGACACAGGATAGGCTAACTAGCAATAACCCATTTTATTGGGATATGACCGTGCAATTCGATTTGGCAAAAACAATATCTCCTTGTATAGTATGGATTCCAAACATTCATGATCTGGATCGGGATGAGTTGAGGTATTTATCCCTCCATCTAGAAGAGAGCTCTCTTTCCAATTCCAAGGATCGTCAAAGATGTTTTACTAGAAATATTCTAGTTATTGCTTCGACTCATATTCCCCGAGAAGTGGATCCCGCTCTAATAGGCCTGAATAAATTTAATACATTCATTAAGATACGAAGGCTTACTATTCCAGAACAACGAAGGTACTTCCGGATTCTTTCATATACTAGGGGATTTGGCTTGGAAAATCAAATATTCGATAGTAAGAAATTTGGGTCTATAACCATGAGTTCGAATGCACAACATCTTGTAGCACTTAACAATGAGGTCCTATCAATTAGTATTACACAGAGGAAATACATAATAGAAGAAACGAATTCAATTCGATTCGCTTCTTTTAGACAGACTTGGGATTTTCAAACTCACATAAGATGGTTTCAGGATCATAGGATCTTTTTGTATCAGATAGGAAGAGTTTTTGCACAAAATATATTTCTAAGCAATTTTCCCATAGATCCTATATATATCTATATGCAGGACCCTATCGCGAGGAATAAAATATGGAGTTCTTATTTGTACAAATGGTACGTCGAACTTGAAACAAATTTGAAGAAAATAACGATACTTCTTTATCTTTTGAGTTGTTCTGCCGGATTGGTCACTCAAGATCTTTGGTCTTCACCCGGACCCGATGTCAAAAATTGGATCACTTCTTCTGAATTTCTTGAGAATGATTCTCAGCTAGTTCAGAACCTATTAGAATTAGAAGGCTTTCTGGTGGGATGCTCATGGATAGAAAAAAATAGCAGTGAGACATTACTTCTTCGGTCCGAACCAAAGAATCCGTTAGATATGATGCAACAGAATTCTTTTTCTACCCGTTATCGTAGTAGATTGAGAAATGAAATAGAAATAAACGAATCGGAGTTTGAAGAAGAGCATGAAGCCGTGAACCCGCAGAAGATAGAGAACGATTTCTTCAATGAAAATCAAATAGAAATAGACATAGTCCGGTCTCCTAGAATATTTCGCTATATATTTGATAATCTCGAAATTGAGAATATCAAAAAGCTTATAAAATCGGGACTTCCTTATTGGGCCGAGTCATTTCAGGGCAACTGGCCTTTTTATCTTGAGGAAGATCAGCTTCAAGAGGAGGAGCTTCAAGAGAATGATTCGGAGTTCTCGGAGAATGAAACAATTCAGCACCAGAAACAAGACAGATTTTCAAAAGAACAAAGCTTTTTTATAATAAACCGATTTATTTGGGAACCTTCGGAGCCATTCTTTCTCGTAGTCATATACCTGTACTTTTGGCTTTCACCTCGAGAATTTTTTTCAGATGATCATTTAGATGAGAAGAGTCCTGACCTAAATAAGCATCCTTCTTCATATATAGAAGAAGACAGTTGGTTCCATAAGGGAGAAAAGTACTACGAATTGTTGGGGCGTCGTCAGAGATGGCAAAGAAGACTTAGAATCAATAGTTCCTTATCTAAAGGATCTTTCTCCTCTCATATTCTGTTCGAGAGTTATCAGTATTTAGCGAATCTGTTCCTATCTAACGAAAGGCTATTGGATCAAATGACCAAAATATTGTTGAGAAAGAGATGGCTTCTCCCGGAGGAAATGAACCATTTGATTTGTGGAACAGGAGAAAGATTTCCCATTCCTTATCCGTAAAGATATGTAGCCATGAAAAAGGGAAAAGGCCTAGCGTGGAAGAGGATTGGCCGGGTGGTTGGTAGAGTCGTGGAAACACTTGTTTATTCGATATTTTGGACCTTAGTTCATACAAGCATAAATTTCAATCTTAGATCAAAGCACTATGTACGGATGATATAAACTGCCTAAACAAGAATTCCTTTCTTGTTTAGGCGAACAACCAGAGTAGAAAAACAGAGTAGAAAAACGGATTCATTCGGATCGACATGAGGGTCCAACTCCATTGGATTGCCAGAATCCATCTTGTATATTTGAAGCAGGTTGACCCCCGTGCTTCTCTCATGGTACAACCCTCTTCCTGCTGAGCTGAGCCCCTATCTCCTCGGCCCACAGAGGAAAAATGTAAGGCTGGTGCTCAAAATTCATTACGGAAGAAAGGACTCACAGAGCCAGGATCACTAGGGGGATCACTAACTTCTACTAAAACGAATACTAATATAATAGAAAAGAACTCTTTTTTCTGTATACTTTCCCCGGTTCCATTGCTACCGCGGGCTTTACGCAATCGATCGGATCGTATAGATATCCCTTCAACACAACATAGGTCATCGAAAGGATCTCGGACAACTCACCAAAGCACGAAAGCCAGA
>JAMFTS010001934.1:0-25479 GCA_028095005.1 Rhynchospora pubera
TATGCATATTTTTATAGATGTAAAATACAGAATAGCAATTAAACCACTAACTTTTATTATATGAAAGTAAACATAATCAGAGTTGATCTTTTAACAATTTAATCTTCTAACCTTTATTATGAAAATAAAAACAAACCATCAGAGTTGATCTTCTAACAATTATGAAAATAAACAAACCATCAGAATTCATCAGGCAAAAGAGACTTGTCAACCAATACAGTACCTATATCCAACCAAAGCAATTTTCCTCTCTTCAATTATTGATTATTTTTTTTATTTACAGTTTTCAAGCTTTTTGAGAAACAAAACCCTCCTCCTTTGTCCGGGCTTGGGACGGCTATGTACACATAACATAGGCGGAGTTAAAAACTTGAAAATCGTTAGTAACAAAAGATAATCATAAAATAAATAATAAAATAAATGAAAGTATAAAGAGAGAGAGAAAGAGAGCCTGCCGCCGCCGTCCATTCCCATCATGTTTTGTGGACAAACACCACCAAATTTTCCTCAAATCTCCCATGACCAAATACACAGTAGCCAGCAACTACAAATAAGGACAGATGCCACTTGTAAAACTAATCATCTTTTGTGGACATCTACTAGCTAAATCGACAAATGCCACATTAGCTTTCTTCAATCTAATCAAGAACTGTGGACAAATACCACATTGATTTCATTCAGCATTATGATTTCATACGATTCATACAACATATGCCATCTCTGATTGCATCAAAGGAACATAGACAAACACAATATCTTGTTTTTATCAATTCCGCAGAGAAATGCCACATCAGCTATGATATCTTTTGCTTAATTTAAATCTATCTTATATGTAATCAATACATATGGCCAAATGCAATATCAGCATTCTTCAGAATCATGCAATCACAAGAGCCATATTTGATCAAATAAAGCTTTCTTATATGTAATCAATACATAAAGGCAAATGCAATATTAGCATTCTTCAGAATCATGCGATCACAAGAGCCATATTTGATCACATAAAGCTATCTTATATGTAATCAATACATATGGGCAAATGCATACTAGCATTCTTCAGAATCATGCAAACACAAGAGCCATATTTGATCTCATAAAGCTATCTTATATCTAATCAATACATATGAGCAAATGCAATATCAGCATTCTCTAAAATCATGTCATCACATCATCCTTATCTGATATCTCAAAAAACATGGACAAATGCCACATCAAGTTTCTCATTAATCTCATGGACAGATGAAGCATCAACTATCTTATATCTTTGTTTTTAATTTAAAGGTATCTCATATCTATCAAGACATGGACAAATGCAATATCAGCATTCTCCATCTAATCAAACAACATGGGCAAATGCTACATCTGGTTTCTTATCAATCTCAAGGACAAATGCCACATCAGCTATCATATATCTAATCAAGACGTGGACAAATGCAATATCAGCATAGTGGAAATACCACAGACCTTATCTGATCTCATGAAACAGTATGGACAAATGCCACATCTAGCTTCTCATCAATGTCATGGACAAATGCCACATCATCTATCTTATATTTAATCACGACACAAGGACATGCAATATCAGCATTCTCCAAAATCATGTAATCACATCATCCTATATATATCTCATAAAACATGGACTAATGCCACATCAAGTATCTCATCAATCTCATGGACAGATGCTGCATCAACTATATTATATGTTTGTTTTTAATTTAAAGCTATCTCATATTTATCAAGACATGGACAAATGCAATATCAGCATTCTCCATCACATCAAACAACATGGACAAATGCCACATCAGGTTTCTCATCAATCACATGGACAGATGCCACATCAGCTATCACATATCTAATCAAGACATGTGGACAAATGCAATACCAGCATTATGGGAAATACCACAGACCATATCTGATCTCATGAAACAGTATGGACAAATGCCACATCTAGCTTCTCATCAATCTCATGGACAAATGCCACATCATCTATCTTATATTTAATCAAGACATGGAAAAATGCAATATCAGCATTCTCCAATCTCAAGCAATATCAGCATTATGGTAATAATACAGACCTCTGATCTCATGAAACAACATGGACATATGCCACATCTGGTTTCTCATCAATCTCGTGGACAAATGCCACATCAGCTATCTTTCTTATATCATAATTCTTATATCATAATCAAGACATAGACAAATGCAATATCAGCATTGTCCAACCTCATGCAATATCAGCAGCATAATGATACCACATCAGCCTTCTCTAATCTCATCAAACAACATGGACAAATGCCACATCTGGCTTCTCATCAAGCACGTGGACATATGCCACCCTCAATTTAGTCAAACCCCGTGGTTCCAAACCACGTTCGACTTTCTGCCAAGCCAGTGGACAAATGCCACATTGTACATCTCATCAAGGTCTCGTGGACAAATGCCACTCACTTAATAGATCCGTATGCCACATGATTAATCATCAACCTCAAAGAGAGGTCCTTGATACATCAAAGCATACACACGGAGAGAGAAAGCCCCATGATTCATAGTCAAGCATAGAAAATAGAGAAACCCTGATTCATAGTCAAGCACATCACAAGAGAGTGCAACAGGTCTTTGGTTCGTAATCAGGCACATTGCAAGAGAGAGCCTTGATCCACAATCAAGTATCATAGGAGAATGCGTCTCAATTGACCATCAAACTCATAGAGAGAGACCTGTGAGAAAAACACTTGATTAATAATCAATCTTAAATAGGAAAATTATCATCAAACTAAAGAGACCTGTCAACATGCTACTTAATAATAGATAATTAATTAAACTCCTAGAGGGGGGAGAGAGGACCTGCGGCCAAATGCCACTTGATTTGTCAAAGCTCATTACAAGTAGCCCACTTGATGTGGAAAAATTCAACTAAACTCCATCTACAAGCCTGGTATGCCACGCAAACTTGAGGTACCATAAATCTAGCCCACACCACCGAAACATACAGCTATATGCAGAAATGCCAGTACACTTATCCTCTATGGCACAAGGCACCTATAAAAAAATATCAAGGAGTACAAATATAAAAGAAACAAGTTTTTGCAATAGAGAAATGCTCACTTAAAGTAGTAGTTCTTGTTAACTGGTGTATTTTTTCCCCCTTTTTCCCATTCCCATTCTTTCTTTCTACTTTGGATAAAGGAAATTTACCAAAAATATATGGCTATCTATCATCTATCATACTCATAACTCAAACAAAAATCACCAAATAGATATGTAATTCAAATTAAACTATTACAGCAAGCACAAAGTGTATTTTTATAGAAACCTCACGATATCAGAAGGTTCCAAGGTTCTGAAAGGAAGAAGCTTCTTCTCAACTCCCATCTTGTACTGGAAAGAAACTAAACACACAGTTCAGATGAAAAAAAGCACTACTCAATGAAACGATGAGAACCTAAGACTGATCTATCCTCTGAATCTCACGAATAGATTAAAAAAATGCAGTAAAATCTGTCATAATCATTTCCTAATGTCAGCATTGCCTTTGAAATGAACAGTTAAACATGGCAATCCAATTCCAAAGAATTTAAAAATAGTGAAGATTACATAAATTGACAGATCCTACAAAAATTATAAATATAAATAAAGGCTAAATTGATGCAAATATACGCATAAATAAGACTAAATAGAACCTTCTATAACTATCTAACTTTTTAGAAAAAAATATAGACAAATGCAATATCTTGTTTTTAACAATCCAGTGGACAAATGCCACATCAGCTACATTATCTTTTAGTTAATTTAAATTTAAATCTATCTTATATCCAATCAATACATATGGGCAAATGCAATATCAGCATTCTCCAAAATCAAGCAATCACATGAGCCTTATCTGATCAAGACATGTGGACAAATGCAACATAAGCATAGTGGAAATACCACAGACTTTATCTGATCTCATGAAACAGTATGGACAAATGCCACATCTAGCTTCTCATCAATGTCATGGACAAATGCCACATCATCTATCTTATATTTAATCAAGACACAAGGACAAATGCAATATCAGCATTCTCCAAAATCATGTAATCACATCATCCTTATATGATATATCTCATAAAACATGGACAAATGCCACATCAAGTATCTCATCAATCTCATAGACAAATGCTGCATCAACTATCTTATATCTTTGTTTTTAATTTAAAGCTATCTCATATCTATCAAGACATGGACAAATGCAATATCAGCATTCTCCATCTCATCAAACAACATGGACAAATGCCACATCAGGTTTCTCATCAATCTCAAGGATAAATGCCACATCAGCTATCACATATCTAATCAAGACATGTGGACAAATGCAATATCGGCACTGTGGGAAATACCACAGACCTTATCTGATCTCATCAAACAGTATGGACAAATGCCACATCTAGCTTCTCATCAAACTCATGGACAAATGCCACATCATCTATATTATATTTAATCAAGACATGGAAAAATGCAATATCAGCATTCTCCAATCTCAAGCAATATCAGCATTATGGTAATAATACAGACCTCTGATCTCATGAAACAACATGGACATATGCCACATCTGGTTTCTCATCAATCTCGTGGACAAATGCCACATCAGCTATCTTTCTTATATCATAATCAAGACATAGACAAATACAATATCAGCATTGTCCAACCTCATGCAATATCAGCAGCATAATGATACCACATCAGCCTTCTCTAATCTCATCAAACAACATGGACAAATCCCACATCTGGCTTCTCATCAAGCACGTGGACATATGCCACCCTCAATTTAGTCAAACCCCGTGGTTCCAAACCACATTAGACTTTCTGCCAAGCCTGTGGACAAATGCCACATTGTACATCTCATCAAGGTCTCGTGGACAAATGCCACTCACTTAATAGATCCGTATGCCACTCTCATCAAGGTCTCCACAATCAAGCATCATAGGAGAATGTGTCTCAATTGACCATGAAGCTCATAGAGAGAGACCTGTGATAAAAACACTTGATTGATCATCAAGCTTAAATAGGAAAATCATCATCAAACTGTGTGAGAGAGAGAGAGAGACATGTGAACATGCCACTTAATGATAGATAATAGATTAAATTCCTAGAGGGGGGAGAGAGGACCTGCTGCCAAATTCCACTTGATTTGTCAAAGCTCATTACAAGCAGCCTGCTTGATTCATCATCAAGCTATGTGGAAAATTTCCACTGAACTTCATCTCCAAGCTTGGTATGTCACCCAAATTTGAGATACTATATGCACAATTGCAGTGTAAACATATCCCCTATGAAACAAGACACGTGAAAAAATATATATACCAATTAGGAGTGCAATTATAAAAGAAACAAGTTTTTGCAATAGAGAAATGCTCACTTAAAGTAGTAGTTCTTGTTAACTGGTGCTTTTTTTTTCTTTTTCCCATTCTTTCTTTCTTCTTTGGATGAAGGAAATTTACTGCTAGTTGTTATAAGGCTAGCTATCATACTGAAACCACAAATAACTATGTAACTCAAATTAAAATATTATGGCAAGCAGAAAGAGTATTTTTATAGATACCTCATGACGTCAGAAGGTTCCAAGGTTCTGAAAGGAAGAAGCTCCTTCTCGACTCCCATTTTGTACTGAAAAGAAGCAAAACAAACAGTTAAGAGTAAAGCACCAGTACTTTGGCTTTGGTAAAGTCAGATCCTAAAACACTAATTGATGAACGATGAGAATTTAAGTCTGTTCTGTCCTCTCAATCTCACGAATAGATGAAAATTTTGCAGTAGAATCTGACATAATAGTTTCCTAATTTATGCATTACCCTTGAAAAAAATGAACAGTTAAATATGGGGAACTTATTCCAAAGTATTTAAAAATAGTGATGAATACATAAAATCTACAGATCCTACAGAAATCATAAATAAATAAAGACTAAATCGATCATAAAGACAAACGTAAAGTGACCTAACAGATGCAAATATACGCATAAATAAGACTAAATAGAACCTCCTTAAGCAATCTAACTTTTAGAAAGAAAAAAAAAATGAAAAGAGAAGAATCAGGAAGACTATAACCAAATCGATAATGGCGCTTACGATTTCCAGATTCAATAGATCTATATATCAAACAAATACAAGTTCAACGAGAGTAAGATTACCTTTGGAACAGAAACGAAGGGACGGTAGATCTGGAGCGAGACAAGCGAGAGAGAGAGAGAGAGATCCCCATGGATGACAGAGGAAAGGGAGAGAGGAAGCTTTTGATATAGAGAGAGAGAGAGAGAGAGAGAGATCCCATGGAAGACAGAAGGAAAGTGGAGAGAGAGAGAGAGAGAGGATGGGGAGGCGGCTGGAGGGGAGTAGGGAATAGGATCCGCATCCTCGACAGCCAATTCATTTGGCTGTACCGTCCTGTCCGCTAAAACTGATCTTACGATCTGGATCCAAGGGCGTGTTAGAAAAAATGCAGCGATTTGGTTCCTCTCTCCATTACTCGCCCTGCCCGTCTCGAGTTAAGTTGAAAATTAGCGATTTCGCCTATCCGTCGAACCCCGCCGAAAGCACAGCTATTTCGCTTGTCTGATCAAATCTGCCTCTCATTCCTCTCAACCTTCTTCTCTTGAACGGAAGATAAATCCTGTCGCCTCTCAATCGTAGGTGCAGTCCAAGAGACACATCGGATAGACGGAGAAAGGCTTCTCTTCCGTCAGTGATGGCGAGAGGAAAACTCAAACCTAGAGTCAGATCGGTAGAGAAGGAAGAGCGAGAGTAACTGTCAGAGGCAGAGCAAGAGCTAGATTCAAGGAGAGAAGGAAGAGAGAGCGTAACTGCGCAGGTGAGAAGGTAAATCTGTGTTTTTCTTTTTCTAGGGTTCCGAGGAGGTCTGGAGGAGAGAGCACGAAGATATTCTCTTTACTTCTCAGCAACACTCGGGCAGGTCGGGCAGAGGCGAAATCGCTGCTATTTTTCTGCGCGCCCTTGGATCAGATCGGATGGTCGGTTTTGGCGGACAGGACGGTACAGCCAAATGAGTTGGCTGTCGAGGATGCGGATCCGTAGGGAATAGGAGGCAGCGGGGCTCGAGGACATATATATAAATGGATCCGTTCTTCGGACTTACTCCAGTGGACTCGGTCTTCGTACACCAGTGTTTATCCGATTGTTTTGATGCGTAGTTTGATACGGTAAGGAAGTTGTGAAGAAAAAAATAACTTAGCTCAATCCTCGGCATGACTCGTTTGAGTCTGACGACTTTAATTTACGCTACATGTAAAATGCGCATTTTTAATCATTTTTAACTATTTCTATATAAATTCTACTTTTTTTCTGAAAAGTGAGAAACCATTTTTATCAAAATATATGGATTTTTTTTTTTAGCATTATCAAGTATTATAATAGTATGATATAGTCTTAATTTTCGGGAGTTTCTAATTATGTCGACGGTTCGACCTACTTCATCGGATATCATGACAGCGTTTTTTAGACTGACATATCGCTTTAATTAATTTTACCTCGGAAAGATTTTTTATAAGATTTATTTTATATAATCTTGTAAGTTCTAATCTATCAAACAGTCGTGGGCACTTTACTTTGATATCTGCACTTTACTTTAAAAAATAATATGTACAAGAGTATTAAATAGTTCAAGGTTCTAATTTAATTTTTTATAAACAGTACAATCATTTATAAAACGATCTCTATAAATAATATCCGATATTAAACTCGTTTGCTTGGACGTAAAACTAAGAAATGTTTCTCTTCGCATCTCGTAAATTCCAGCATCACTGTTAAAAAACAACAACAACAACAACATGGTGCATCTGGTGAGACAGTGAGAGCATTAATCCACGGTCTCAAATATGAAATTTAGCATCTACCAATTTTACTAGACAAACACGAAAAATAATGAGATCTTATAAAATGAACTAAAATTTGAAAAATGTTTTATCATCCTGCAAGTACTGTGGCGTTTGGATCGCTTAGGAATAGGAGAAATTTACTATTCCTAGGCATAAAATATTGGGAAGTATATAATTTTGTAAAAAGTTTGAATTGTTTATAAATTTATATCTAGGAATAGGAAATTCCCCAAATTCCCACTTGATCCAAACGGCCCCAATAATTTTTCAACCTTTCCAATAATGATTAGTATTTTTTTAAATTTCAAGAAGTACGACAACTTAATTAGATATCACAACTAGTCAGTCAACTGAATTAGATACCATAAGCATAAATTTCAGTTATTGTAGTGTACAATGGCAGTGGTATTAAACTAAAGGCTAGTGACAGGACATTAAATAAGTTGTCTTTTCTTAATAGCCTGGTGACAATGGCAGTACACAAAGACTGAAGCATAATTAAGGCTTAAAGAAGAATACTGACATTTGAATAATATAACATTTTATGGTTAACACCTTGTTAACAGCGCTACATGTTTTCTACCAACTTCTGTGTAAAAGTACCATACAACTTAGTTGATGGATCCATACAACTTGTTATGCAAGCTTTGTTAAAGTACCATATCTTACCCTGAACTGAAAAGCAAACCTAAGTAAGAATATGTTTAGTGACAAAATAGTGCTAGACCGTACATCTACTAGCATTAATTTACGCCAAAATTGTTACTGACGAACATTCAACGTAGACTCAACTGAACCATTTATGCCTAGTTCTGCAATTCTGCAATAAAATAAACTTTAACAAACTTTATCCAGTAGTCCAACTAAAAAACAATTTGAACAATGTAAAAATAAGATTATCTGATACTGCTACAAGAAATCAGAAAATTTAAGAACTTTGGTAACAACAATGCATAAAATAGCAAGAAAGCATAATATTGCTATCGATACCAAACCACTAATTATGAAAAATTCAGGTGATTATGCTGATTATGATCCTTGTTTTTCCTAATTCCAAGTTTTTTGTAATTTAACCCTCCTCTTTAAATCCGGGCTTGGGACCGGCTATGCTGGCACAGCATAGGCAGAGTTAAAAACTTGAAAAAAAGTGTTAGTACTCGAAATTACAATAATAGTTAAAAAAGAATAACTAAAAATTATAGATAAGAGAGACAACCAGCAGGCTTTGCAGATAGACTGACAGACTTCAAATCCTCACAATTTGCATGATTTCTTCATAGCCTTCAGTTCATATTCTCAATGCAGTGGACAAATGCCACCTTGTCGCATCTAGCCTCAACTTCACATATTAATGCAGTGTACGTCTCCAAGCTTTGTGGACAAATGCCACTAGCATGTCCAAACATCCCGTAGCATTGCACCATGGTACATTGCAGCATTGGATCTCTGATGATCAAATCCATGGCAACAACACAATATAGCATAGTGCGATTCTACAGGGGGCCTGAACACAATCGATCAATAGAGTATGGCTATGGTACCAGCATTAGTACCAAGGAATTGGTACTAACAGTTCAATCTTGCATTTTGATATCCATACAAGAGATTCAAGCATCCAATAAGATTTGTATATTGAAACATAGTTGAAGTTCATTGTCAATTTTCATCACTTATAAAAACAGTCAATCTTTTTTCTTTGTTTATAAAAATATTTATTTCATCCATCAGATGAGGAGAAAAGACATGCTATTGAACAACACAAAACAAATATTGTTAATTGTTAATTTATGGTAAAATGCTAACAAATGCACTTAAGTTTGATCCAAATATACGGCAATCACATCATGTCTATTTAATTGGGTTGCTCATTTGCTGGTGCTCTATACTGTTTTTGCAACATAATTCAGGCAATTTCAAAGTCCAATGGACAATAAAAAAAATTGTAAAATTTGCCACTCTACTAAAAATTAATGTTTAGATCACATTAGAAACTTGAATCTCTTGTTTGAACTTCAATATGGAAAATCTGAATATTATTACAAATTCTTTGGAATTATCATTAGTGACATAGCCATACTCCTATACACGTGGACAAACACCACCAGACAGACTCCACATACTCTACAGCTCCACTCTGTGATGTATAGAACTGTTAATGTTGGATCTCTGATGACAAGATCAAACAAAAACAATATTATGCATCACAATGTGGTGCTGAAGAGAATTAGGACTGGAATATTTGTGGGCATATGCCACGTGACCTCTTCAAACTCCGTGTGCAAATGACACTAAATTAAAGTCCAAATCCTCCACACCAGTTGTTTTATACAGTATGACAAAGTGTCCATTGGATCTCATCATCATCCAATAGACAAATTGTCATGCTGCATAATGCAAGTAATGTAGAGAATATGAACACCAGCAACTTTGTGGACATATGCCACTATATTTTTTAGGAGGCGTTTGGATGATCTAAGAATAAAATTAGGACTAGTTATTCAGAGTAAAAAATATTATTACTAAACATCAAGAATAAGTTTTTAGGAGATCTAGAGTGTTATTTCTAAGTGTCCAACATCCAGAATAAATTTTTATTCCTAGAGTGTTTGGATCATCTTTTCAATCCGGATTAAAAAGTGAACCCAACTTCTTAATCCACATTAAGAAGATGATGATCCAAACACACTAGGAATAAAAATTTATTCCGGATGTTGGACCGCTTAAATATAGCACTTTAGATTTCCAAAAAACTTACTCTTGATTGTTTAGGAATAATATTTTTAATTCCGAATAACTAGTCCTAATTTTATTCTTAGATCATCCAAACGCCTCCAAAAAACTTACTCTTGATTGTAGCCACTGAATGTTATCATCAGTAACATCCAATGGCAGGCAATGCCGTATAATCAGGTGCAATAATGTATAGTATCTCAACTCTGGTGATTCAGACTAAAACTTTGAGGATAAATTCCACTAATGTCATGTTCAAGTTTTTGTGGACAAATGCCACTTTATTATATTTAAGATAAGACAAATTACAGCTAAATTTATAACCAAGCATTTATACAGCTAAAACGTATTGAGAGGAGAAATTGTTTAAATTAAAACAAAAATAGTGAAAAAGTTTTTAGGCTTTCACCATTACTGTTAAATTAGAGCAATTTTTTTTAGATAAAACAAGGAAAAAAAAGCAGGGAAATAGAGTGAGGAGAAGAGAAGGACTACCTTGTCGGAGAAGAACAAAGAGAGAGAGAGAGCGAGAGCGTCTTATACCTTTGGATGGGATGGATGGAGAAGACCTCAGATTAGTCTTTCTCCTACTCTTCTCTATCTCTACTGTGTCAAATCTACCTTTGGAGAAGCAGGGACGCTAGCTTCCATTGAGAGTTGGGACGGGCGATTCTAAGCGTGTAGCTTTTGTTTCGACTTGTTATTGTCAGCGGCTGCGCGATTTCGTTGAGATCATGTAGCTTTTTCTTGTTCTAGAGGCAGGGAGGGACAGACTCGATCGTCTATCCGCCCAATTTTGATCGGACGGTTGAGATGCTCAGCCTCTTACATTAACTGTTGGACAATGAATTGATTTTAGGGTTTACCCCGAGTCCAATTTTGCCTTTCGGATCGCCTATAAATGAGCCTACATCAAATCGGCCCATAAGGGCTTTTGAAGCCTATTTATTTTGTTTTTTTATATTTTAGCAACTTATATAAGCCATGTTTGGTAGGGACTTAAATTGTTTGTTAAGTTAAGAATTTGTAACTAGTAAAGTTATCTTTCACGCTTCTAGTTAGTGATGCAGAGGGAGAGATGTCGGTATCATTCGTCAAATTGTCCCCGTTTAATAATTGCTGGCTGCTATTCTTACTCCAAATTTTTTCATCGGATGAGCTGTCCATGCTTATTGTTATGATTTTTTTTTTCATTTTTTGTATGGAAAATATACCAGAAGATAAAATTCACATGCGAAAAAATTGTAGATCTTTTATTCTTTTTTATGTTGATTTTTCTATATTAGTATCATTAGTCGTAAGGCCTTTTTATAAAAGAATAATTACGTTGAGTTCCAAGAAATGATTTTTTTTTCCTTGTTTATATGTATGAGCCAAAAAAACTTCTTATGGTGTTCACTTCTATATTAATTGTTGATAGTACTATATACATGTCTATCTATAATGTAAAACTAGCCATTATATTGCGCGTGGTTCATTTTAATTTATATATATATTTTTTTTGTTGCGTGAAAATTTTCTTAGTACGATAACAAATATTTCCTTTTTTATTATCGTTTATTGCGCTCTACATAAGCATATATTTTTCATCAAAATATTATAAGTGTTCGTCTTAGATACTAACAATTTGTTTAGAATATGAGCAAAATAATTTGAAAGTTCAATTTTTATGGTTCTTTGCTATTATCAAATTATGTAGGGTTTTTTTTCCCCTTGAAGGCAGTAGTGTGCATATTCTTTTCAATTATTTTTTAAGCAACTTCAGGAGAGAGATATGAATAGCGAAATAACAAATCAAGCATTGCTAAAGAAATTTATGAATTAAATCGTCAAGCCAACATGTAACTTGAGAAGAAAATTCATCAATTTCCTATCATTCTTTTTCCCCATATACCTAAACCAGTAATAAGAAATGAAACAAAGGGCACACTTAAAAATCAGGCGCTTCTCTACACCCAAATAGAGAAAGCATGTATAATGTATCCAACTCAAGAATTACCAAAATGGTATTTGAGGATGAAAAATAAGTCGAAACATAGCGTTCTGGTACACAAAGAATAAGATGTAATTTTAGGACTATACCACAGTGATGATCATTTACTGTTTAGATGCAGCATTCAAACATATTATTCT
The DNA here is from genome assembly GCA_028095005.1 of Rhynchospora pubera. Classification (NCBI taxonomy): domain Eukaryota; kingdom Viridiplantae; phylum Streptophyta; class Magnoliopsida; order Poales; family Cyperaceae; genus Rhynchospora; species Rhynchospora pubera. The sequence goes on from JAMFTS010001934.1 coordinate 12,729, forward strand.
GATTACCAGAATAAAGATTGTAAATAGTTGAAGATAGTTTAATTTAGATGCAGCATTGCATTAATTTGGTAACAACAGTAATGTGGTAACGGAAAATAGAATGCAAAAACTCCAGTGATATTATTCAATTCAAGGGCAAAGCACTAAGTTTTTTTAAAAAAATGATATGTCATGCAAACATACCCTCAAAGGTTGTAAAATCACTTTAAAAAATCAGGAAAAAAGATAAAAATTCTGATAACTTAACTACTAAAAAAAGTGATAAAATCACCTAGTTTGCTCAAGTTCTACATCAATCACAATAGTTGTTTCAATTTTCTCTCCAGTTTGGCCTCCTTGGATTTATCATTAGTTTCCTACGCAAAATTGTTATTGCCAAAATTTTTTTAGAGTTTAATTGTTCGGTCACTTCAGATTCTCATATGTACGCTCAAGTATCTCCATACACTGATGTGGAGAATGGATGCCTGCAAAATTAGAGATAATCATGCGCTCTCAAACCTTTGAGCAGAAGAATAAAGCCTGAACGGCTGAAAACCGTCGAAAATGGATCGTCTCCCCTTTATCCTCTATCGCCAGCCACCGACACTGCTATATTTTCCTCCAAAGAAGAAGCGAGACGGAGGAAAGAGAGAGATGCTCAAAACAAATCGGCACTCATCTGGAAGAAAAAGAGTCGATCTACCCATCTATCCTGTCCATCTCACCTGGCTTGCATAAATCACTGGATATTTATAATTCGAGATAACATATTTTTTTTCAAAAAATATTTATATATTAAAATAATAAATAGGATAAGAAGTTAGACAACTAGGGAAACGGAAGGCCGACAGTATTTGTCCAGAGTGTTCTTAACAAAAAAAAAAGGTACTTAATGGTTGGGTCAACTCACCTTACTTGCTCAGTGCATAATAGAATTGTTTGGATGATGCAGTTTCTGGACCACCTCTTTAAAATCAATGACTTCTATCCTTCTTTAGAACACCTACTAAATAACTAAAAGTAGTAGTGACACATGTTTCCAAAGCATTAGGAATACATATTAAAGTAAAATAAGTCTGAACATGCAAGCACAATTTAGAAACAAGGCTTCCATTTAATGATTGTACCTACCCCCTGTTTAATTTTCGTAGCTTATAGTTTGACTCGGGGGTTTTCTCTTTTTCTTCTTCAACAAAAGAATCTCTGATGTATTGTAACCCTGTTTGACTTTTATTAGTTTGCCTACGGGCCTCTTCACCAAAAAAAAAAAAAAAAAAAAAGAAACAAGGCTTCCCACGAATTTGCTGATAGTCAAAAGGAAATGTACTAAAAAAAATAGTGATCACTATATATGAACTTGTGAGCTATGATCATGGACATAGCAAATTTTGATAGTGGTCATTTGTCCTGCTTGTGTAACCCTCAAAAAAAAAAAAAAGTATAATAATTCGATTCCTTTTCCTTTCAAATCATGTTTGTCAGTTTAGTTTGACTATTGATGGCTATACTTCCCAAATTCAACCATACACGTGCAGATATTTCAACATCAGGTGAAGGAGACAGTGACGATATCTCTTTCATTTTCGCTATGAATGGGAGGATATTTTTCACAGAGCACAACTAGTTAGTTTGCTGCCAAATCCACACGGTAAAGAGAGAAGTTACCTGATTAACAAAATGCTAATAGTAAAATTGTTTTTGTAATAGAGATGTGTTTTAATTGTAAAGATTATTGCTCAAAATAAAAGGAAAACGTCATGCTTAAGGCTCCGTTTGGATAGATGTGGAAAGAAGGAAAGAAGGGAAGAAGTATTGGGAAGTGTGTAACTTTGTGAAGAGTTTTGATTGTTTATAATAAATTTGGACCTTCTTCCTTCTTCCAACCCCATCCAAACAAGGCCTGAAAGAAGTTGTATTCATTGTACCTTTCAATTCAATTTGATTGAAGATAAATTATTTAAGCTATTTTATTTTATTAATTCAATTGAGCATCCTCCCAAATGGTACGTACTTTATGCCGCATATTTAACATTTTGACAGGGTTGCTTGGTACAAACTGTATTGAATTTTTTTTATTTCAATAATGCACATATCTGTCACTGACAGTGATAGATGTCAATTCAATTAGCAGATTTGGTTTTAGATGGAAGAAGTATTTCGTATTTTCTCTTTTGTCATCAGTATCTTCTATTTAAGGTAACGTTACATATCCTCTGGTCAATCAGAAACCGAGAAAAACAAAAGCCGAAACACTAGAAAAAACAAAACAGATAAAAGAGAAAAATAAAAAAAAGGCAAGAAAAAAGAAATGGAAAAACAACTTCCAACACGAAGAATACTCAATTAATTAGAAATCAAAAAGAGCATGAAAAGACTAAATTCGCGTTTTATGGAGTGGCTAAATGTAAATGGTAGATGTCATTTCAATTAGCTGGCACATAGACGACTTGCAATAATGTTCTCTCTAGATTTTCTTGGGAAGCGTCCTGGGTCCGACGATAGCATTAGGCCCTGATCGGAATGGACTACAAATAGAATTTGATTTGATTTGATTGGATTGGAGTTGATTGGAGAGGAATTCCCATGAAAATTTTATGATCGGAACATTACAAGAAGAATTGACGTCAATTAATTTGAACTGTTGGCATTTTACCATTTTGTCCTTGCCCACGATTTGGGGGAAAGCTCAGATTTTAACTCGTAAAAAGAATAGCTGATTTGAACTGTTGATATTTTCCTAAATTATACCTTGATTGTGAGTCCAAGGAGCAAGAGAGGGTCAAGCAGTGAAGGGAAGGGAGAAGCACGAGCCCACTAGAGCGAGAAAGCAAGAGAAGATAGGAGGAGGAGATAGCTTGAGGTCTCGTGTTGATTGTCTCGTTCTCTCAGTTCTATCGGAAGGGAAAGAGAAGGGGTATACAGTATACTATCGAACAGAAGGGAAAGGAAGGGGGTATTATTGGAAGGTGCGCTATGCCAAAATGAAATCCCACCGAATTTCTACAAATTTTCAGGAATTTCACTGGCGCTAATTTTCCCACCGACTCCGCTCAAACGAAATCAAATCTTCTCGACAAGTTTGTTCCGATCAGAGGAATGTACGGAAATGGAAATTCTAATTCCAATTCCTGCTGAAAATTTTGGTTCCGATCAGGGTGTTAGTTTTCCGCTTAGAAGCAAAAAGGTAATTTGGAACTAGATTATCTCTCACGAAGACCTCCAAAAAATAAATTATTGGAGATGCGGGGTATCGAACCCCGTACCTCTCGCATGCAAAGCGAGCGCTCTACCATGTGAGCTACATCCCCATGTTTACCAATTACAACATAATAACATATCTAAATTATTAAATCGAGTTTGATGTTAATTTGTTCGGGTTCCTAGAATCCACTATTCCAGAATCATATAGTATACAAAATTATGTTATTTTAAAAGTTATATTGCTCCTTAAGATATCAAACGTGACTCACAAATCATTTAATCGATATACATACGGCTAAAATTATTGATAGCAGGAGTAAAAAGTTTGAAGAAATAACATTTTTATAACTTCTAAAGGACATCCACTTTATGCCGCATATTTAACATTAGACGAATATCTTCGGTCATGCTTTGAGAGGTATGAAATCTGGTTTATTCGTCTAATATCAATTATATATACAAACAAACTTCAACCTTAAATTACAGAAGAAAATGACAATTATATGAACAAATTAAAAAAAATGAAGTCAAGTATGGGTCGAAGAAAAAGGGGACCAAATTCAGGTACGAAGTAAAAATGTCTCCTTTATCCTTGCTGGCACCGTGGTACAAAGTTAAACAGGATAAGTTTTATGGACCAATAAGTTGTCTATTCGGGCTCAGATCCATTACTTGACTTAAACCACCGAGGCCTTAGCCCTTAGGGTGATTTAAAAAATGATAACCAAATATGGGGGTAGAAATAAACAGTAAAGAAATGATTTCCTTTAGTTTCCACAATAGGGCATAGCATACATTTCGAATATTTTTATATGAAAATAAATCATGATTGATAATTGGACAATTGCTATGCAGACCAATAACATTTGAAGCAAATAAAAAAAAAAAGATTACATTATGATTGTCAAATGTGCTTTGAGTTGCTTAATAATGAAATATTGACCTCGCTTACTTGTACCACTGTTATTTTAGCACAAAATGTATGTTACAGGATCTAAATTTTTTTTTAAAACATATCGTTGGTCAATCAGGACCTTTGCAAAAATAGTAAAATACAAAAGTGAAAAAGTTGTTTAACGAATGTTGCTGATATCACTCAAACAAAGGTGATGAGCACTGCAATAAAAGTGAAATACAACTTCACATATGCAAAACGTGTAACGAAAAAGCTAAGATAGTTTTCATTCATAATGCAGCACAAAATAAAAATTCGCTGTGGAAATCAAACTCTGTTGGGAGGCGGGAGCGTGCTGCCTGCAAAATGAATCTCTGCTCTCAGACCCAGTTTTGTCATCTCAATTTAGGCCGTGATTTTTTTAAACAAAAAAAACCCAAAATTTTATTTTAATAAAAAACATGGGAAAGAGGTATTTAGAGGAACAAACATGTCAGTGCGCAGGTAGACTACGCGGGTTCTGACGGCGCCACTGTCACTGGCGCAGGCGTACCCGCGCCACTGTCATTGGCTCGGGCAGTCCTGTCAAAGAGGCAAATAAAATTTTTTAAGCACGGTTTTTAGGAGAAAGTACTGCCCGCGCCAATGGCAGTGGCGCGGGCACGCCTGCGCAGCCCACCTGCGCACTGACATGTTTGTTTCTCAAATTTGAGAAGTTGCATGTTTTTTATTAAAATAAAAAATTGAGTTTTTTTTGTTTAAAAAAATCACGGCAATTTAGGCTTACTCACCCCAACTAAATAAATTTCGTTACATTATCAGTCCAAGGAGACTTAACATTTGGAAATTAAGACACAATTACACTTTAGTACTCTACTGAGGTACCTTTACAAATAATTTACTCACAATAAAGAACCGTTGGCAAGCTCAATTTGCATGCAATGTCGTATCGTACATTATTTTGTGGTAAAAACCCTTCAAACAATAAAAGATTTTACAAAAGTGTTGAGACATGTAAATGAATTTCTATCATTTTATATGAATCGTTTTGCATGTTTCCTCATGAGCAAGCTCTTTTTAGATACACCACAACACCTAAACCAGCAACAAGAGCTGCACCAGCTGCGACTGTACTGTAAGCAGCAGAACATGCATTCTTTTGGGCATAATCAACATTATCAGATTGAGGTGCTGACCTGGAAACCTTCCTGAGGCCAAGTAGTTCAAGTGCAACCACAAGCTCTGTGATAAGAAAAACAATAAGCACCTTTATTTCACAGAAGTGGTGGGAGAAAAATACATATAGAACAAACTGAAGGATTCATATTTATTACTTCGAAATTCTAATCTCGTCACATTTATACCCACAAAACATGCAAGGGAATTCCACATGTTCTCCATAAGAATTTAATAATTGATACCCAAACTATTGCATCAAGTAGTGTAAAAGGGTAATAGCTTGAAGGCTTGATATAAATTCTAGCAAATGATTATATAGTTAGGGTATACCATTAACTACCCACACTTTAGTGGAGCATATAGGGGGTCTTCTGATTTTTTCAAGGCGCACAGCATACACTTATATATGCTATATCATATTGGGGATACAATTAACAAACACCCCAATAAATGGATCCAATATAACCAGCATATGAAAGATAAATTGTCAAAAGATAAAATAACATCACACCTTTAACCAATTTGTCGGGCATGATCAATGGCTGCTGTCAGGTCTTTGTCTGATGCCAGAATCACTTTGTTGTCATGATCCTCATCCTCATAATAGAGAGAGTGAGAGAAAGAGAGATGAATGTTTTATTATTATACAAGACAAGGATCAAGCCAATTTGAACAGTATTTACTGGTCCTCAAACTGTATTTACCAGATCCAGCAACAAAATTCAACATTTTCAAAAAACAAGCCAAGTAAAATATAAACTTTAGTTTGATAGAGTTTTGTTTCAAATCCCCAGATAATCGACCAATGGACAATTAAAACTGGCCTCATGATTGTAAATTAGACAAATAAAATCTTAAAAATATACCAAAATTTGTGGGAGGTTACTTCGGTCAATGTCTTGTCTAACTCTTTGAAAAATAGATGCTATCAGGTCTGTTTAGCTGCTTGTTTCTGCAACAATTAAATCAAAACTGCAAATATATAAATGATAACTGAAACCAAAAAAATATTTAGTCCATCTTAGTCCATCTGAGATGAGACCAACTCAAAAGACATGCATCAACACAACCACTAACATAAACAAGATCTGGAAATTGAATTTACCACAGTTGAAGCGGTGCATGCAGCTAATTTTGTCTTGGATTTTAAAGCCAAATGTGGTAGAAAGACCTGACGGGTACAGAATCGACCAACCAGCTTCATTTATTTCTGAGGTAACCCTTTTGGAGCCCTGAGTGCCAATAAAGCAAAATTAGGGTGAACATTGTACAGAGAACTGTAGACTGAATGAAGTCCATTATTTATCATCAATGTGGACCAAGTTGTGGACAATGTAAAAAACTTCTCCAAATAGTATATTTATACAAAAGATATGGCGGTGGATATATATATATATATTTTTTTACCCACCACCTAAAACAACCAGCAGCTACGAAAAAGAAATTTTGTACAGATATACACTACATACACCAGAAATAAAATGAGGATGATGATATTTTATTTTATTGAATAAAAATGCTAAAAGGAAAAAAAATTGACTTGCATATATTCTTTTTAAAGGTGCAGCTTCCAAACAAGGGAGCCTAAAACATGTATTAACAGAGTTTTACAACCAGCACCAGTGCACCACAGAAATCCAGAAACTAAAATGCTACCAAGGCTGCATCAACATATAAAAACTCCAGAATACATACAGCAAGAGACTTACTCCTAATTAACAAGCTAAAATATACCAGGATATCCTCATCAGAAGATTCTTTGTCATGGTTCTGAGTGAGGGTAACAGCTCACATACCTCGCTGATGCAGGTATTAACTGGAACCATCAGAGCTTGGTTAACTGGAACTATCTTAAGCACTACCTGCAGAAACAACTGTATGCATATTTTTATAGATGTAAAATACAGAATAGCAATTAAACCACTAACTTTTATTATATGAAAGTAAACATAATCAGAGTTGATCTTTTAACAATTTAATCTTCTAACCTTTATTATGAAAATAAAAACAAACCATCAGAGTTGATCTTCTAACAATTATGAAAATAAACAAACCATCAGAATTCATCAGGCAAAAGAGACTTGTCAACCAATACAGTACCTATATCCAACCAAAGCAATTTTCCTCTCTTCAATTATTGATTATTTTTTTTATTTACAGTTTTCAAGCTTTTTGAGAAACAAAACCCTCCTCCTTTGTCCGGGCTTGGGACCGGCTATGTACACATAACATAGGCGGAGTTAAAAACTTGAAAATCGTTAGTAACAAAAGATAATCATAAAATAAATAATAAAATAAAATGAAAGTATAAAGAGAGAGAGAAAGAGAGCCTGCCGCCGCCGTCCATTCCCATCATGTTTTGTGGACAAACACCACCAAATTTTCCTCAAATCTCCCATGACCAAATACACAGTAGCCAGCAACTACAAATAAGGACAGATGCCACTTGTAAAACTAATCATCTTTTGTGGACATCTACTAGCTAAATCGACAAATGCCACATTAGCTTTCTTCAATCTAATCAAGAACTGTGGACAAATACCACATTGATTTCATTCAGCATTATGATTTCATACGATTCATACAACATATGCCATCTCTGATTGCATCAAAGGAACATAGACAAACACAATATCTTGTTTTTATCAATTCCGCAGAGAAATGCCACATCAGCTATGATATCTTTTGCTTAATTTAAATCTATCTTATATGTAATCAATACATATGGCCAAATGCAATATCAGCATTCTTCAGAATCATGCAATCACAAGAGCCATATTTGATCAAATAAAGCTTTCTTATATGTAATCAATACATAAAGGCAAATGCAATATTAGCATTCTTCAGAATCATGCGATCACAAGAGCCATATTTGATCACATAAAGCTATCTTATATGTAATCAATACATATGGGCAAATGCAATACTAGCATTCTTCAGAATCATGCAAACACAAGAGCCATATTTGATCTCATAAAGCTATCTTATATCTAATCAATACATATGAGCAAATGCAATATCAGCATTCTCTAAAATCATGTCATCACATCATCCTTATCTGATATCTCAAAAAACATGGACAAATGCCACATCAAGTTTCTCATTAATCTCATGGACAGATGAAGCATCAACTATCTTATATCTTTGTTTTTAATTTAAAGGTATCTCATATCTATCAAGACATGGACAAATGCAATATCAGCATTCTCCATCTAATCAAACAACATGGGCAAATGCTACATCTGGTTTCTTATCAATCTCAAGGACAAATGCCACATCAGCTATCATATATCTAATCAAGACGTGGACAAATGCAATATCAGCATAGTGGAAATACCACAGACCTTATCTGATCTCATGAAACAGTATGGACAAATGCCACATCTAGCTTCTCATCAATGTCATGGACAAATGCCACATCATCTATCTTATATTTAATCACGACACAAGGACATGCAATATCAGCATTCTCCAAAATCATGTAATCACATCATCCTATATATATCTCATAAAACATGGACTAATGCCACATCAAGTATCTCATCAATCTCATGGACAGATGCTGCATCAACTATATTATATGTTTGTTTTTAATTTAAAGCTATCTCATATTTATCAAGACATGGACAAATGCAATATCAGCATTCTCCATCACATCAAACAACATGGACAAATGCCACATCAGGTTTCTCATCAATCACATGGACAGATGCCACATCAGCTATCACATATCTAATCAAGACATGTGGACAAATGCAATACCAGCATTATGGGAAATACCACAGACCATATCTGATCTCATGAAACAGTATGGACAAATGCCACATCTAGCTTCTCATCAATCTCATGGACAAATGCCACATCATCTATCTTATATTTAATCAAGACATGGAAAAATGCAATATCAGCATTCTCCAATCTCAAGCAATATCAGCATTATGGTAATAATACAGACCTCTGATCTCATGAAACAACATGGACATATGCCACATCTGGTTTCTCATCAATCTCGTGGACAAATGCCACATCAGCTATCTTTCTTATATCATAATTCTTATATCATAATCAAGACATAGACAAATGCAATATCAGCATTGTCCAACCTCATGCAATATCAGCAGCATAATGATACCACATCAGCCTTCTCTAATCTCATCAAACAACATGGACAAATGCCACATCTGGCTTCTCATCAAGCACGTGGACATATGCCACCCTCAATTTAGTCAAACCCCGTGGTTCCAAACCACGTTCGACTTTCTGCCAAGCCAGTGGACAAATGCCACATTGTACATCTCATCAAGGTCTCGTGGACAAATGCCACTCACTTAATAGATCCGTATGCCACATGATTAATCATCAACCTCAAAGAGAGGTCCTTGATACATCAAAGCATACACACGGAGAGAGAAAGCCCCATGATTCATAGTCAAGCATAGAAAATAGAGAAACCCTGATTCATAGTCAAGCACATCACAAGAGAGTGCAACAGGTCTTTGGTTCGTAATCAGGCACATTGCAAGAGAGAGCCTTGATCCACAATCAAGTATCATAGGAGAATGCGTCTCAATTGACCATCAAACTCATAGAGAGAGACCTGTGAGAAAAACACTTGATTAATAATCAATCTTAAATAGGAAAATTATCATCAAACTAAAGAGACCTGTCAACATGCTACTTAATAATAGATAATTAATTAAACTCCTAGAGGGGGGAGAGAGGACCTGCGGCCAAATGCCACTTGATTTGTCAAAGCTCATTACAAGTAGCCCACTTGATGTGGAAAAATTCAACTAAACTCCATCTACAAGCCTGGTATGCCACGCAAACTTGAGGTACCATAAATCTAGCCCACACCACCGAAACATACAGCTATATGCAGAAATGCCAGTACACTTATCCTCTATGGCACAAGGCACCTATAAAAAAATATCAAGGAGTACAAATATAAAAGAAACAAGTTTTTGCAATAGAGAAATGCTCACTTAAAGTAGTAGTTCTTGTTAACTGGTGTATTTTTTCCCCCTTTTTCCCATTCCCATTCTTTCTTTCTACTTTGGATAAAGGAAATTTACCAAAAATATATGGCTATCTATCATCTATCATACTCATAACTCAAACAAAAATCACCAAATAGATATGTAATTCAAATTAAACTATTACAGCAAGCACAAAGTGTATTTTTATAGAAACCTCACGATATCAGAAGGTTCCAAGGTTCTGAAAGGAAGAAGCTTCTTCTCAACTCCCATCTTGTACTGGAAAGAAACTAAACACACAGTTCAGATGAAAAAAAGCACTACTCAATGAAACGATGAGAACCTAAGACTGATCTATCCTCTGAATCTCACGAATAGATTAAAAAAATGCAGTAAAATCTGTCATAATCATTTCCTAATGTCAGCATTGCCTTTGAAATGAACAGTTAAACATGGCAATCCAATTCCAAAGAATTTAAAAATAGTGAAGATTACATAAATTGACAGATCCTACAAAAATTATAAATATAAATAAAGGCTAAATTGATGCAAATATACGCATAAATAAGACTAAATAGAACCTTCTATAACTATCTAACTTTTTAGAAAAAAATATAGACAAATGCAATATCTTGTTTTTAACAATCCAGTGGACAAATGCCACATCAGCTACATTATCTTTTAGTTAATTTAAATTTAAATCTATCTTATATCCAATCAATACATATGGGCAAATGCAATATCAGCATTCTCCAAAATCAAGCAATCACATGAGCCTTATCTGATCAAGACATGTGGACAAATGCAACATAAGCATAGTGGAAATACCACAGACTTTATCTGATCTCATGAAACAGTATGGACAAATGCCACATCTAGCTTCTCATCAATGTCATGGACAAATGCCACATCATCTATCTTATATTTAATCAAGACACAAGGACAAATGCAATATCAGCATTCTCCAAAATCATGTAATCACATCATCCTTATATGATATATCTCATAAAACATGGACAAATGCCACATCAAGTATCTCATCAATCTCATAGACAAATGCTGCATCAACTATCTTATATCTTTGTTTTTAATTTAAAGCTATCTCATATCTATCAAGACATGGACAAATGCAATATCAGCATTCTCCATCTCATCAAACAACATGGACAAATGCCACATCAGGTTTCTCATCAATCTCAAGGATAAATGCCACATCAGCTATCACATATCTAATCAAGACATGTGGACAAATGCAATATCGGCACTGTGGGAAATACCACAGACCTTATCTGATCTCATCAAACAGTATGGACAAATGCCACATCTAGCTTCTCATCAAACTCATGGACAAATGCCACATCATCTATATTATATTTAATCAAGACATGGAAAAATGCAATATCAGCATTCTCCAATCTCAAGCAATATCAGCATTATGGTAATAATACAGACCTCTGATCTCATGAAACAACATGGACATATGCCACATCTGGTTTCTCATCAATCTCGTGGACAAATGCCACATCAGCTATCTTTCTTATATCATAATCAAGACATAGACAAATACAATATCAGCATTGTCCAACCTCATGCAATATCAGCAGCATAATGATACCACATCAGCCTTCTCTAATCTCATCAAACAACATGGACAAATCCCACATCTGGCTTCTCATCAAGCACGTGGACATATGCCACCCTCAATTTAGTCAAACCCCGTGGTTCCAAACCACATTAGACTTTCTGCCAAGCCTGTGGACAAATGCCACATTGTACATCTCATCAAGGTCTCGTGGACAAATGCCACTCACTTAATAGATCCGTATGCCACTCTCATCAAGGTCTCCACAATCAAGCATCATAGGAGAATGTGTCTCAATTGACCATGAAGCTCATAGAGAGAGACCTGTGATAAAAACACTTGATTGATCATCAAGCTTAAATAGGAAAATCATCATCAAACTGTGTGAGAGAGAGAGAGAGACATGTGAACATGCCACTTAATGATAGATAATAGATTAAATTCCTAGAGGGGGGAGAGAGGACCTGCTGCCAAATTCCACTTGATTTGTCAAAGCTCATTACAAGCAGCCTGCTTGATTCATCATCAAGCTATGTGGAAAATTTCCACTGAACTTCATCTCCAAGCTTGGTATGTCACCCAAATTTGAGATACTATATGCACAATTGCAGTGTAAACATATCCCCTATGAAACAAGACACGTGAAAAAATATATATACCAATTAGGAGTGCAATTATAAAAGAAACAAGTTTTTGCAATAGAGAAATGCTCACTTAAAGTAGTAGTTCTTGTTAACTGGTGCTTTTTTTTTCTTTTTCCCATTCTTTCTTTCTTCTTTGGATGAAGGAAATTTACTGCTAGTTGTTATAAGGCTAGCTATCATACTGAAACCACAAATAACTATGTAACTCAAATTAAAATATTATGGCAAGCAGAAAGAGTATTTTTATAGATACCTCATGACGTCAGAAGGTTCCAAGGTTCTGAAAGGA
>JAMFTS010005899.1:0-25477 GCA_028095005.1 Rhynchospora pubera
TACTTAATGACCACCAACTGTAGTTTCGGCAATTTTTTTTATATTACTTTTAAATTTCATGACACAATTTTTTTTACTCCAATCTTCATTGCGGCATTTTTAATTTTTAGTCCTCCATTTTTTATTTTTATATTTAATTTTTAATTTAAATTATTTTAATTAATTTTTATCTATTCTCTTTACTGCTGGGAGCTTCGCCAATGCAAACAGCCTCATCAGCGAGCCGCACGTGCAGAGAATCCTTGTCAATTGTGGAGTACACAGCCACACATCGGATGCCCATCTCATGCGCAGTACGGATCACCCGCACAGCTATCTCACCTCTATTTGCCACGAGGATCTTCTTAGGCTGGCCCGATGGCCCGACGATGGCTTGGCATTTCATCGAACGGCTTGTGGCACGTGCCGGCCGTTGGGCTACAAGAGCCATCTTGCAAAATTTTTGGAGATTTGGAACCCAAAAAACTTGCATTGTGAGCTCGAGATTCCTCCGGCAGCTCTAGCGTACAACCCTCTTTGCTAGTAGTTGCACAAAGAAATCAAATTTCATCATGGATATTTAAAATCTCAATTTAAGCTAAGACAAGTAAGAAATTTCCGATGGGGAAGAAATAACTCACAGAAGGAGCACAGAAGGCAGTCTTGGAAGCGAGAATTGAATCCATCGCCACCACGATTTCTAACACACACACTATGGATCTGACTCAACTAAACTCGTGCAAAAAATGCAAACCTACGAAGTAACCTTTCCTACTATGAGGGGGTTTTAAGAAGGGAACTATCGACCTGCTACACGTAAATATACACTATCTAATTGCTGAAAGAGCAGCCTAAACAGTAAACAGCCAAAACTGACCAATAGTAATCGAGATTCTCTTAATCAAAAATTCTAATCTCTGACTTTTGACGCTTTCTCCTAGCTTCCTCTCTCTCTCTTGCTCTTTCTGTCTCCATTGATCCAGTCAGCACAGCTCATCTCCTCCTCTCTTTGCTTCTCAGCTCGTCTCCTCTTTTCCACTTTCCCAACTCAAATATGGAAACTCCTTTTCGCTTTCTCTTTCTCCTCCTCTTCTCTCTTCTCCCTTCTGCTCTTTCTCAATTCAACATCTCAGGCGTACTCATAGACTGCGGCGTCAACACCTCTTACACCGACAACCAAGGTCTCCGGTGGCTTCCGGACAGTCAATTCATCACCTCCGGCGTATCCAAAAACGTCTCTACACCAGGTCTATTCACAACTTTCTCCACCTTGCGTTCCTTCCCTTAAAACGCCACCCGGCCTCGCAAATTCTGTTATACCTTGTCTTCTTACCGTGATCTTAATTCGAGCCGTGTGAAAAGGTACCTTATACGAACCAGTTATTTCTTCGATGGACCGGGTCTACCGCCGGTGTTTGATCTGATTGTGGATGGGAATTTGTGGACCATGGTGAATACCACGGCCGATTATTTGGCGGGCAGTGCGTCGTACTATGAGGTAGTTTTTCCAGCTAGGGGAAAGACTATAAATGTTTGCTTAGCGGGTAACCCGAATTACACCAAAGGCGACCCATTTATATCTTCACTCGAGTTCATTATGCTGGATGATTCAGTGTATAATGCCACTGATTTTGGAAAGAAAGCCATGGGGCTGATTGCTAGAAGCAAATTTGGTGCCAGTGGAGAGACTGAGAGGTATGTGCTTCTTTTATGTCTTGAATTTTTTTGGCTATTTTTGTAGCCAGTTTATATTTGTGCAGTTGGATTGTATCCGTACCAATCAAAAACTTCAATTGCATTTATTTAGAGGATTTATACCAATTAGTGCAGTAATAACAAGGTAGTTTGGTACCATTAATAGCAGGTTTCAATTACTGTTATAACTAATTATGGCTTGCTTCTTAAAAAAGGAAAAATGAAATTGGTCACTGCCAACATCAATTTTAAATCTAAAAAATTAGCTATGTTCGAATTCTTTGCATGTTGTTATCAAGTGGGAGTGGCATGGTATAAATAATTTGATGTTAGTTCCCTTACCTTTTGAATTAATTATATATTTTCGATCATATGCAAAACAAATTAGGTATCCTAATGACAGATACAACCGATATTGGCAACCATTCCCGGACCAAATACATGCTAAAACTAGCACTCATAACATTACATCCTCAGCCTTCTGGAACCTTCCGCCGCTGGATGTGTTCAATACGGCTATCGTGGCTGACAAGGGGAATCCCTTAGCATTTCAATGGCCACGACAAGTATCCCTCCAAAGGTCTACCTACTATGTGGCGCTCTATTTTGCTGATACACTGCCGAAGAGCTCGAGGAACTTGAGTGTGTACATAAATGGTTACCAGTTTTATGATGGAGCCGTGACTTCAGATGGCGTTGTTGTTTTTTCACCAGAGTGGATTCTGTCAGGCCTGACTACTTTGACACTAGCGCCTGGTTCAAATTTAAACCTGCCACCATTGATTAACGCAGGAGAGGTGTTTGGGCTTTTGGATTTGCAGAATTTAACCATCACGCGAGATGGTATGGATTTTTTTTCCGTAATGATTGGATGGTGTGGAATTAAATTGTATGGAAGGTTGTAAATGGAACCTGATTATAGTCATGGTTTCAGCTCACCTTTATGATATCCAAGGTTTTTTTTTGGACAGACTAGATAGAGGATATCCAAGGTTGTGTGCTGATCTTTTACATGATAATTAGCCCTTTGAGACTCTTTTCTTTAAACCATTTCAGACCTAATTAATTGATCCTCACCTGACAAACAAGAATTGGAAGAGAGAACCTCTTTGTTAGCTCAATATGTATCACAATAATTCATTTCTTTTGCCCAAAAAAAATAAATAAATTAAGAGATTAGGGGAAAAAGGAAAATGGAAAGAAGGTGACTCATCTGGCACCGGAGGGGCTATAGTTTACTTATTGGGTGGTATTTGCCTGTGTTATACTAGTTAAACATAGAGATATTGGGTAAGTTCAGGTTTAGCACTATAATTTGCTTGTTCCCTTATATTTTGAAGCATTTCTTGCTTATGCAGTGACGTCTCTACTAGCAATAAAACAACAAATCAGTAACCCACCTGAGGACTGGAGCGGTGACCCTTGTATGCCTCCTGAGTACCCTTGGACTGGAGTGACTTGTACTTATGTTTCTAGAATTCGTGTCGTTGCATTGTGAGTGAAATACTTTAGTATAGTTTCTATCGTAAAGTGTATATGCAAGTTTTTTTCTTTGTTTCTGTTTTTACGTTTCTCTTCTGTGAAGTGCCTTCATTTATCTGCTATTTTGACTGAAACTGTCTTTGTTGAACAGGAACCTAGCAAGCATGGGTCTTACAGGAACAATTTCACCTAGCATTGCTAATCTGACTGCATTAGTTAACATGTATGCATCTAACTTATGTTATTTCGTCATGTGCCACCCTGTAAAATATCAAAATGGCCCTTGTACCCCTTCGGTGTAAGAGAGATAGTTTTCTTCTTGGTATAACACGTCAAAATAGTGTCCGTACATGTCCATCGTACCTTTTTGAAAAAGTACCAGACAAGTTGGAACATTTTTAGGTTTTTCACTTTAAATATGAAAGCTTTCATTTTGCTACTTTTTGTCTAAATATGGCAAGTTATGCTGATGCCCATTATTGTTTCCCATGAGCAGCTCATTGGCATTTAATAACTTCTCTGGTGCCATTCCAGACCTTGGTCAGTTAAACTATCTAACTAAATTGTAAGTCACAGTGTCAAGACTTCAAATTTTATTTATCCTTTTTTTTCCCTGTGTTTTCCCTACCTTTTCCTGAATGAATGTATGAATATATGCTTTTAGGGATTTACAGGACAACCATCTTACAGGATCAATCCCTCAATCACTTGGAAATATCAGTACCTTAAGCGAGCTGTAAGTTGTGAAACAAAGCTACTTAATTTCAGTTTTAGGAACACAATTTTCTGTTTGTTTTGTTAATAGGTGCATGAGTTTAGTACATACCTATTGGATTCCTGTACTTGTCCCCCCTTCATATTGAATTTTGTTTTTGTTTCTTTTTCTTTTTTTTTTGTTCAGGTTTTTGCAGAACAATAACCTGACTGGTCAGGTTCCATCCAGCTTGTTGAATAATAGCAAATTAAACCTAAGGTAAATTGCTCGACTTTATGTTTCCTGGGTATATGATTTACCTTTTAAGTGTTATCATCCTGCTATTGCCAGTGCCAGTACATGTTAACTGGTGTAATGCCAGGTCTGGTTAATGTCCAGAGTTAAGCTGCATGGTAAAGAACTCCATCTTGGAAATATTCTATTTAGCAAACCAGCTTAGCTCAACCAGAACAGATTTTAATGTCGCTTAATAAGTAAATAAGCAACACTGGTTGGTATATACTTGTACTGGTGTGGCTGTCCTTTCAATCTTTGAAGCGCACTTTTCTTTATCCTTTTTTTTTATTACAGACTTCATCCAGGAAATAACTTCTCACCAGACCCTCCGGTACCTTAAGATTGCTTTGGCTTTTTTTTTTCTTTTGTGGGGTAGTTAGATGTATGTATGTGGGTTTGTAAATTAGGTTAGTAGTTTTTATAGAAACTATTCATTTTGATTTTTTAACAATTCTTTATTTTCGGTTGTAAATTCTGTACGATGTAAAAAACAGCATCTGATAGGAATATGATTTTTTTTGGGATCCCTTATTGAAAAACGACCTTGACATGTCATATATATTTGGAGCGCCTAACGTTCAATTCCCTCTGCAATAAACATTACTCAGAAATTAGAATAATTTTGAAGATTTGCATTATAAAAGAAAGACTAGCATCCCGAAATTTGTTTGTGACAAATAGAGTTCCTGATTTTGGCGATCGTTAAAAAAATGTCCCAAGGATTTTCACTCGGGGTCCCCAAAATTGGGATCCCCCATTTCTCCTTCGTGCATCTTCCTTTTTACAGATTTTATGTAGCTGCTTGTGAAATAGTATAATTTCGAACAGAAACGAATAAATATATTGGAAAAATATATCCGAAAGAGTAACGACAAGAGTATTTAGTAATGAAATAGTGTTAGAATTGTTGACATCATTTTATTTATGAAAAATAATTGGTATATGTGGGGACCACAACTTAAAGCTTTGTTTTAATTCAATCATAATCAGAAGCTGGTATATGTGGCCAATTTTTGGTAATTTCAGGTCATATTTGAGCTTGAAAGTCTAAAATTGAAATCTTGAATATCTTGTCTGAAACCAAATGTGGTCAATAATTTTAAAGCTTTCAATACTGACAGTAGTCACAGTACCCATAATCCAGGATGGCAGCTCTCAATTTTTAGTTTAGTGTTATTAACATGGCATTTTTTTTCCCCTGTTGTATAGCCATTGGATAATGCTTCGTCTAAAATGCAAACAAGTGCCTTTGGAAAATCCAAGGGGCTGTGGGCGACTCTCACTGAAGGTTCACTTGCTGATGCTTTTGATGCCTTACCCATCTCTATTCTCTTGACTACTAATCCTGCTATTCAGGTACTTAATTTGTCCCATCCCTGTTAACTTTCTTGTTAAATATTTAACAGTTTTGTCTATTTTTTTTCCTAAACATGTTAAATGTAAACTTGATGCCTTCTTTTTTTAAAAAAAAAAAAACGAAATTAAGTGATGAATGATCACCTGTTCCAGTGCTGAAACTACTTCTTACACCCTGGATCCTGCACATAATATGCATTATCAGGCAACAACAACAACAACAACATAATATGCATTATCAGGCAACAATACACCTTATTTCCTAAACCCTGATTATGATCAACGTTTAATTCCAACCCATTTTTCATAAATGCCACAAAAAGAATTTAAAGCACTTCCAAATTTGCAAATTTCACTTCAAGCTCTGACTGCATCAACTCCCTGCAACTAAAGTATTCAGAAATTCCACTCCTCCAGATATACAACCAACTGAAGGATTCAGCACAAGTTCAGATGCCGCAAAATCAGAAAACATAGATAACCATATTACATCCTGCTCTCCGCCTTGGCAATTTGATGTTATCAAAAATCAACTCCCAAGTCTGTTCACATTGTAGTACTAATGAAAAGAGAGTTAACTGCACTCAACCTTTCAGCTTTATCCCTTTTTCAGTATTCAGTGAATTTTAGAATAAGTTTCGAACTGGATTTTATTTTTTTGTCATTTATGCTTAATTTTTGTAGTATTCAATATTTTTTTTACCAATGTGAATGTCTCCAAGGGCATTGGCAGTTTACTGTTTTGATCCCTTTTTGAAAAATGCAGTATACGGTGTTTGATCAGCTTAAACTTCGACTACTACACGGGCAGAACCAAAAAGCACAATCAAGTGGTGCTGTTTCGAAGGCCGTGGCTCTTTCAGCCTTCTCGGCCTTTGTGCTTGGTGCTATTTCAAAAACTGTGGCAACCATTCTGACCTACCCAGCAATTAGGTATGTGTTGCCAAAAGGATCTTCTTCTTAAAGTTGAACATTGCTTTGGCACTTGTCAGCTTAGAGTATATCAGTTTTTGCTATTTCTTTTGGTGCTTAATTGTATGTGAATGGCAGTTCAATGCTTGATTTGATACTCAAAACCTTTTTTAAAGTGTTCACCCAAAGAAATAAATTGCATTGGTATGGAATCAGTTTTGTTCGAAACCAGTCAAGTTTTGAATTAGTTCAATATTGCCTATAATGAGTTGACAACTTAAAGGAGTCAAGTCTTTTGCCAAGTATATACTGTCCAATTGGTACATGCTTGTATATTTATCCTTGTACTGGCAACTTTACTGGCTTCTGCTTAAATTTTATAATTGATCTCTTACCACCAGGTGTAAGGTCATGATCCAATCTGCTGATCCTGATCAAGATGAAGAGACACAAGATAAACCAAAACATCCAAAAACATTTTTCGGGGCCTTCAAAGCAATTTGGAGTAATGAAGGCCTACCGGGTTTCTTCAAGGGCTTACAAGCCCAAATTCTGAAAACGATGCTTAGCTCTGCACTCTTACTAATGATCAAAGAAAAAATTGCAAAATTTACATGGGTTGCACTAATGGCCGTAAGACAGCATCTAGTCACTATCAAGAAAAGAGTAAAGAGCGTGTAAGAGAGTAAATTAAAAAAGAAAAATAAATTTACTCAGAAAAGGAGACAAAATGACGTCAGTTCAGGATCTGGACATTCTTTGTAACAAAGGCAATAAGTGTCAAAAATGATACAAGGCCATTTCCTGTTTTGTGTTTATTTAATGCTTGTTTGTGATCTGAAAATGAGAGGGTATAGGTTTTGATCAATAATCTTTGGTATGTTGTAAAGTGCTATGGAGAAATGGTCTGGGGAGGCTGTTAGGGAAGTGTTGGTTTTTCCTCCTTTGTTGTCAATAAATTAACAATAGCCTTTTGATTTTTTTTTCCTTTTAATAATAAAGGGGTTGCGAGTTACCAAAATATTTCATTGTGGTTTTTGTATGGTAGATTAAGATAAGAGACCAATTTATGCTGGCTGACCTCTTCACAACTAGGGCTCCAATCGGTTATGTTTAAGCCAAACTGGAATTACTCAACCGTACTTTTTTTTTATGATGTCGATGAACTAATTTGTGTTTATTATGTAATGGTCTAAAAAAGTCATGTACTTCAGAAAAGAGAACTAAACCAATTCATAATGGGTGCGTTTGGATGAGAGAAGAAGAAGAGGAAGAAGGAAGATGGGAAGAAAAAACATTATAAACAATCCAAACTCTTCACAAAGTTACACACTTCCCAATACTTCTTCCCACTTCTTCCCTTCTTCCCTTCTTCCCACACCTATCCAAACGCACCCAATGATTGAGTAATTTTACAAAAGTTTATTTCAAAGTAAAAATAAACATACGAAATTAGTGCTGTTTTTTCTCTCGTTAATATTCATCACATCTGAGACTATGCCCTTTTTCTTCTTCGTTTTTTTTTGTGCCTATGATGACGTCGTTATATCCCGAGTAACCGATCAGTTGTGTCTTCTACGCGTCAACTACAGACTACAGTCTCCAAATAAATAAAGTGTTTATATTCTGACCTCAAATTGGATCAAAGACTTGAAGTACTTTACTAGATATCAGTATTATAAATAAAAATCCGTGGGAGTCCTCTCCTAAAAACTTTTAACATCTTCGACACGCCATATAACTAAATATGCTGCTAATCTGTTTTGTAATTCTTGGTACATAAACTTTGTAACCAAATATGATGCTGGTGATTAAGTTGTTTAAAATTGACCCGTCTAAAAAAACATCGTCTTGAATCCGATACATAAAATCCTTTAGGCTGACAAAATAAGCATTTTTTTTACCGAAACCACTCCACGCGCCGCTCACCCTCTTCTCTCTCTCTCTCTCTCTCTTAACCCTTTCTCCTTCTCCGATCGCATCTCTTAGACTTTCACCCAGTTCATCTCTCTCGCTCCATCGGCATTCCTCCTCTCTTCTCCGTTGTCGCTTCACCCTCTCCGTTTCTCCGGCGGTTCCTCTTTTCCAGTCACTCTAGGGTTTGGGGTAGACAGAGTAGGGAGAGTCAAGAGCACCATTAGATGGCTTGGAGGAAGAGAAACAAACGAGGCAGAGCACCAATAGAGATACAGACGGCGGCCGCCGAGGGTCATGGTATGCGGTAGGTGAGTTTAAATCGATTTGATTTGATGTTTTGTTATTTTTGTTCAGATCTCTGATTCGATTTAATAATTTTTTTTCCCATCGATCAATCTAAGTAGCTCCATTTACATTTCAATGGAGTCAAAAGATTAAGTGTTGGTCCATTTTTGTCTTTTTTGCCGATTTTAAAAAATGGGTTCAAATTTTCATACGAACTGCACTGGTTCCTGGGATACTGAACTACTGGTACAAGTTCAAGAGTTGGTACATAAAAGGATGGATGCGCGAGCTTATGGGCTGTTTTGATATCTAAAAATCTTTTAAAATTTCTTTACTCAAAGTTATGACTTCCAGCTTTTACCAGCAAATGATGTATCAAATAATTCGATTGAGTTTTCTTGCAGTTAATGCTTGGATTGTTATCTCTTTATTTCCCTTCACATATTTCTAATCTCAATTTAATTCACAAACACCAACTTCTGCTCAATTTTGCTTTGTTTCATGACTGGTCTGACAGGTTGGTTCTAAATTTTCAAACGAACAAAAACGCCTAAAGTCCTTTATTTTCGTCTTTTTTTTTAATCTGCTATATTCATATCCTTTATCTTTTGAGCTGAGCCGATATAGAATGTATTTTCAATAGTTATTTGATCTTTTTTAAAATTCCCAAATAAAATTGCATTTGGTATTTACGAATAATGTTTTTGGAAAGGTTGGGATATGAGGATGCTTCCAGCTCTTAAATTGGTAGCTATATGTGACGAGTAAATTAACTTTAAAGGAAATTAATTCCTGCTCAGGGTGACATTATTTCCTTATAAAATATAAATAAATTCCATAAATAGTTG
Source organism: Rhynchospora pubera (assembly GCA_028095005.1). NCBI lineage: Eukaryota > Viridiplantae > Streptophyta > Magnoliopsida > Poales > Cyperaceae > Rhynchospora > Rhynchospora pubera. Next base: position 9,466 of record JAMFTS010005899.1, read on the forward strand.
TGGGAATTTCCTAATAGCAGCGCAATTTTCTCATTTGATTTAATTGGATTTATTTGGAATTTTTAAATTATATGTGATATAAATGGGAAGGAATATATAGTGTTAAAAAATTTATCATCCACCAATATATATTACAACCATTGTAAAACATATCATCATTGCAGATTAAGGATTTTGATTTTGTTTAGCCGATATTAATATATGTAAATACTTTACCTAACAAATTATGTGAGATAAAACAATAAACAACAAATGATACTTTATCTCCTGAATCAATGGTCTCTCCTAAATCTGATGATATATTAAAAACAAAACGAATTTAATGTATTTCAGCATTATATGTGTATAACCAGTGGGATATATTAGTGAAAATCGTATTTATTTATGTTTATGTTTATATTAATGAATTGGTATACATTATTGACAAATATTTACCTCTCATTAATGATAAAGATATTACTACTGTCAAATTGGTGAGCTGTTGTTAACAGTTTGTGCAAGGCCTGAGGGCATTAAATAAAATAATTTACTGCATAATTAAAGCAATAGATTATTTTTGTATGTTACTGTTTGTTCTATATATATGATGGTATGTGGGAAAAGTTTTCTGTACCTTTCAAATTGAGCATTTGTTATCAATATTATCTATTATCAATTATCACAGGTATAGGCAGTGATGTTTCTGCGATGCAAAAAATTCTATTCAAAATTAAGATGGTTGTGCTAATTTACTTGTTTCTTTTTTTATGTATAGGTGACAACTTCTATCGTCATCCCGATATCGAAAGTTACAAACATGATTCAAGAAGGAGTTCTGCATTGCCGTTTGTTTAAATTGTGGGATGCCGTTGATACCAAAACAGGCAACATATGGGGGAAGAATTTTGTACTTGCCGACAGAGAGGTATATTCAATAGCTATATAGTTCGTTTGTCCACCTGTTTCTTTCGATGCAATGTGTTATTTAATTGTATTCTACCAAATTTAATTTTGTAATTTTTGAAATTAGGGAGGTGCAATTTAGGGGATCGTCCCTGTTAATATCTATCGGCGTATCAAAGGTGATTTTAAGAAAGGATATATCTGTGAGATCGGAAGGTTCATGGTCGAACACATAAGAGAGAATGGTTTTTTGACAGTATCTCATGAATTTACACTAACATTGTCGAGGCAAACGTGCGTAAAGCAGCTGTCCTCCAAATCGGCCGATATGCCTTTATATTTCTTTGGGTTCAAACAGTTGGAAGACATTGGAACGAAAATAAATAATGACAAGGAACCAATAGGTATGAATATATAATATTGTGGTTTACTGTAAAATATGTAACTTTTGTAGCACAAACTATTATTATTATTAAAGCTAATTTTCTAGAATTGTTTCTCTCTAATAATTTTATATTGTTAAATCTGATGTGCAAATTTTTGTAGAAATTTAGTTACGAAAGTTACATTATATTAAAGGTGAGAAGAAACATAGATGGAGGAGAGGCGATGAAGAAACCTAGAGCCGGCGGCTAGAGGCGTGGGATGAAAAGAAATAATAATATTGTTTGTATGGTTAATTAATATTGCTTTTCACTACTATGCACATTTTAATTATTAATTATAAATCCATATTTAATATTTATAAATCACTGCGACACTTTAGTATTACTTAATGACCACCAACTGTAGTTTCGGCAATTTTTTTTATATTACTTTTAAATTTCATGACACAATTTTTTTTACTCCAATCTTCATTGCGGCATTTTTAATTTTTAGTCTCCATTGTTATAATTATCAATCTTAATCGGCCCTCTACCGTTACACTACCGTTATATATATTATATATGAGTAAATTTTTTGGAAGGTCATTCAACTTTACATGTTGTCTATTTTTGGTCACCCAACTTTAATTTGTCATTGTGTAATCCTCAAACTTTGATTTTGTCCAATTTTAATCCCTCTGTTACTATCCCAATTAATTCTGTTTATCGATCACGTTAGGTGCAAACTTTTGCGATCTGAACAAGCCCCCTCTTATCTCACTCATATCTCCTTCGTCTCTCTCTTTTAACTGAATTCCCCAACCTATTCGATCAGATAAAAAAAAAATCAACTCTCTCTATCTCTCTTTAAATCCTCGCGAAAAAAAATTCAAGTCTCTTTTATCTCTCTCGCTTGAACCTCCTGCGATGAACTGTGGAAGTATACCTCACATTCTCAATCTCCAAGCCTCCGACCTTATCAAACTCTCTCATCTCCTCTCCATCTCTATATCTCTATGGAAACCCTACCAACCCCTCTCATCTAGCCTTGATCTCTGTCTCTCTACCGAAACACTGGGGCAGCGACCCGTCAGAACCAACCCTGTACCGAACCACTAGAGCAGCAACGCTTGAGACTTCCCTTCTCAGTTGCTGAAGTCGATCGAGCATGTTGTGGATGAGTTGAAAATGAGATATCAAAATCACTTCAATGAGAAGCCAAACTTTGGTAATGAATCTTATTTTTTGTCTCAGTCTCTCAATTTCTCTTAGTTTATAGGTTAATTTGTGTATTAACGTATTGGATATACTGGTACAGTAACTATAGTTAGTTAGCGCTATTGTTTAGGCGATTAGTTTAATTACTGTTTAGACCTAGTTAATAACAACTCTATTAAGAGCCTATTATATCAACATTGAAGGTTAATTGAGAAGCCTATTATAACTTAGGTTAATTGAGCCTATATTGGTGTGTATGTGCATTGTCTTATATATATCAGGAGTGGTGCTATGTAAACAAAATATTTTGTAAAACTGATAGTGATCTGCTCATGGTTTGTGAAACTGACATTGATGATCTATGGTAATTATTTGACATTGATGTGTTAGTTTATTTTCAAAGTCTAGATTGATTTCTTCTGAAATTATGTGAGGAAAGAATAGTGAAAGGCAAATATGGAAATAGAATATGACTTGAGGTCTTTTATCAGTTTATTGATTTCAGAATCATATATACAATTACTCCAATTATGAGAGTACCAAGGGTACAAATGTAAAAATGATTTCTTTGTCAGCTTGATTTCTAATAACTGACATGTGACATGTATGTTGCTTTGGATGAGATGGGCACAAAAGTCACAATACAGCATACACATAGGGAGGCGAAGATTGCACATGATCTGGCCAATGAAGCAAGAAGGAACAGCACTTGCTACATGGCAACCAACTGGTACAATGAATCAGGGGCTGGATGCCAGAACCCACGTAACCCACCTTCAGATGTCTTTTTTTTTTTTTTTTACTTTTTAGCTACCCCCATTTTACTTTTTTTTTTAGGTTTGTCTCCATTGTATCAGTATAGTATGTTTGCTTTTTTTTTTTGTTAAATTTATCTAGTTCTTTTCTTTATTTTTTAGAGGGTAGTTGCTTTGAATGTCAGTTGGCTTTAAAGCATGTACGCTATTTTTTTATTTTGAATTGATGTAGACGATTGTATGATTTGATTAAGTAATGCTATTGCCTTGGGCCTTCAATAAAAAAAAAAAAATATGATTCGTAACTTACGTTTTGATGTATGTCGCTTTTAGTTCAGTTTTGTCTGTATGATTCTTAAGCAATAGATATATGTCACTTGACATGACCATATTAATGCATTTTGATGTCAGGTACTTGGTACAGAACTAAAATCAAAATTTATAGATGCAATGTCATAATAAAATAATAATAAGAAAATAATAAAAATAAATAAATGTCAAAACTTTGTCCAAACTTGAAATGAAATGTATATCATCTTCAATTTCATATCATAATTATTGGTACCAGCCAAGGGCTGGTACGAATCAGGTACCTACCAAGGAGCAGAACAAAGTGGCATATATCAATTCCATATCAAAAAAAAATTTTCCAGTAAAAGCCTTAGGTAAATTTCATTAATCTGATATATTGCAATGGAACAGCTTTCAAAAGATCCTTCCCATTTAATTTTCTACACAATAGCTGACAATCCGTATGAATGATGGAAGCTGGTAAGTATTTCACTGTGTGAGAGAGAGAGAGAGAGGGTTGAAGGAGGTTTAATCTCGGTTGATAGAAAGAAAGTGTCGAAGGAGGTAGGATTTCGGAAGAGATATAGGGAGAGGACGAGCGAGAGAGAGAGAGGGTCAAAGGAGCCAGTGTGCTTCGGTTGAGAGAGACAGATCAAGAGAAGAATCCGTGATGCTTGTGTTTTCTGTAGAGAGAGAAGAGGGTTAACGAAGAGATAAGAGGGGAGAGAGAGTTTTTATTCTGAACTCCAAAATTTGCACACCTACGCGATCAATTAGACGGAACTCACTGTGATCTTAATGGAATGACTAGAATTGGACAAAATTAAAATTGGAGGACTATCGAAGGACAAATTAAAGTTTAGTGACTAAAAGTGGACAACATACAAAGTTGAGGGACTTACTAAAAAATTTACTCTATTATATATATATTTCCTATATTTTTTTATTTATAAATATATTCATTTCTTTCTTTGTCATGACATATCATGACATTTCTTTATTTACTCCAAACGCATTTAGTTACATTTATGATTTTCTATCATGCTAATGATATTCATTGTAGTGAAATTGTACCGTTACATTACTCAATTATAATTAATTAATAATTAATAATTATAATTGCTTTTCATTTCTAAATCTTTCATGTTGCCTTTAGCTTCGCCATATCTGTCACCAATCTTCTATTGTCTAACTTATACAATTCCGTTTTTATATTAATACTTATAATAATAATTAGCAATTATAAGTATATAAATTGTACCATTACATTACTCACTTTTAATTAATAATTATAATTGCCTTTAATTTCTAAATCTATCATGTTGGCTTTAACTTCGCCCCATCTATTGTCTAAGTTAATAACAATTCCGTTTTTATTCTTATATTAATAATCTTTATGTACGCCGGCTGTTTCCATTCTGAAATATTTCAAATCTTATTTATATATACCGCTCCATTCACAATCCAGTCATCCATTTTTTATTATTTTTTTAATATAAACTATTTCATACATAATACTCATTCCGATAATGTGTTCTACATCCGCTATGTTTATTTGCATTTACATTGATCTTATCTTCTTTATTGAGCTATTGCGTTTACAATACATTGATGCTTTCCTTCAAAGGTACTCACATTTCCTCCTTATTACCCATGTTACATTTTATTGCAATTCTCTTACTTTTTTCTACACAACACGATTGCAGGCCTAATAATCTTTCACTTCTTCCTCCATACAATAAGATTTTAGTGATTAATTACAACTAACATTGAAATCAAAGGCGGCAGCTATTTTGGAGACAACGAAGATAACTTGGAATAAATCTTTTTCCCTTTCGTTTTTTTTCTTCATTTTAACCGTTTACATTTTATTTTCCATAATTTATTTATTTTCATAATATGGCTTCCTCCTAAATGATTATATTAACACGTATATTAACAACATAGCATATTTTTTCGTTCAATTCATTTGTTATCTATACCGCTTATTTTTAAAATTATTCAATGTCCCTACTTTCACATCTTATAAGATATATCGTGGCCTATACAAAAAAATATTCTTTTCTTTACTACTATAATATATTTACAAACACTGATATTTGAAAAATTATCATTTTTTACATAATTTTATTATATTTCATTTATTCATATATCGAGCGAAGCTCGATTTCCCACCTAGTTATTTATTTATTTAGTTCGATTTAAAATTATTCAAAAATATAACTAAAACAAGAACTCCAAGTTAATTGTGATCAATTTTAACTAGTGATGGAGACAATACACGGGCAGATGTCTCGGACATAATTACACACCCACCCTGCAAGGTTGTATCTGGTCCTGGATGGCTGGACCCAATATTGTAAACCGGTAATTGATTCTTTCAGTGAGAGTTGGTCTACTTTCGAAGCATAACTTCATATCGTTTTTCTTTTTTTTTTTGTGCTTACTTATTTCTTGAAAAATTCATGTTTTAGTTCTTGAAATTTCTACTTTAAAAAATAAAATCTCTAAAGCTTTATTTACATCAATTTAATCCTTAAGCTCTCACCAAAATTCCCCCCCCCCCCCAAAAAAAAAAAAAAAAAAAGATCAACTTGATCTTGAAAGGTTGACAAAAATAAAGTTGGTCCTCAAAACTTTTATTTGCTCTCGATCAATTTCTAAACTTTGAAAAGAAAAAAAAAATTATCCTTGAGCTTTTATTAAACTACCACAAATTATGACTTTATTGTTTCGAGAAGTTCAAAATTCAAATTAGTTTGATTTTGAAAGGTCAAATAGAAATTAGGTGCAAATGAAAATTTCAATATTTAATTTAACGCTTAAAAAGAGTACAACATTCTATTTTATTCGATACAAATAAAGGTTCGAAAATCAATTTGATCTTTTTATGAAAAGATCAAAATCGGAAGCCCGAAATATTTCTCCTTTTGATTTTCGTCCTTCATTGTTTTTTTAAATCTGATGTGTTTTAGCCCTCAATTTCCAGTACTACATCTTTTGGATATCTAGTCATTTGGTAAGAGATGCTACAGACCACTAGCTCACAATTGGGCCAGTACTGATTAGGTTCGATTCCAGTGTACATGTACTTTCAAACGTGTCAATTGCGTGAAACTGTGAAAGAAATTAAAAAGTTTGACTACAAAGTCCCATTGAAGCACAAAGAAAGAGGTTCTGCTGCCAATCACTCGGTGAACAAACCTCAGTAACTTTTCTCTATCAAAAGATTTTCATTGTGCCTCTTTTACCAAATAGTGCTTATTATGCAATATTAAACGAGGATGATTCCATTGCCTCAGAATTGAAAAATCTTTTGAGAAATGCTAGAGTCCAATTTATAGGACGGATGGAGTCCATCAAATACGATTGTTTTCATATTTTTAAATTTCAAATAACTGATCCGAACCGTTCAATATGTTTTCCATATTGAAAACTTATAAAAAAAACCAAATTTTAGATTTTTTCGAATTCTTTTACTATATTTTTGGTATTTTAGAAAACTGTTGTTATTGGACAATCCATAATGTTGAAATTTAAAAACGTGAAAACAATGGTCCGTCCAATATATTGGACACTAGCATTTCTCAAATCTTTTTACACGATATAGAAATCAAGAAAACAAGTCCGCCGAATAAGAGGTGGGCTCTATTTAGAATATGCAATGGAGAACAGAAATACAACCACTGGCTAGAGCAAATTCCATAAGGAAAAACTCCAAACCATGTTACTAGTTTTTGACAAAAACGATAAGGTGAAAAATTAACAAAAGTACAAAATAGGAGAAACTAATTGAAGTACAAAATTCATTGATTGCATCTCCTAACCCAGGTAGCTGTTCGATGTAAGCTTCTTGGCATGCTTTAATTTAATGCTGCAACAGCAGTCAATCCTGCTTCTGATGGCTGCATGTGTAAACAAATATCAGCTAAGAATTTCCATCGCTGGTCCTCATTTCCGTTTGGATGCGTTGAGAATAAGGTAGGAAGAAGGAAGAAGGGAAGAAATTTATTGGGAAGGGGTAAATTTATTGGGAAGTGTGTAACTTTTGTGAAGAGTTTGGATGGTTAGAAATAAATTTATTGGTAAAAAGTGGTTATTCCTTATTCCTTATTCCGGGAAGAAGCCATCCAAACGGAGCCTAAGTACTAGTTACGTACCAGGCAGGTTCAATCTCATTATTTGAATTGCCATATTAGGACCTTAATAAGGTTTTGGCAAGTAGGTTGATATTGGGCTCAAAATTTAAACAAGTAATAATATCATGTCGATAAGTAAGGCATAGGCTTGAGCAGGTACTATTGCCGGACCAAACCAACAGAGGACCTGACAGGTATGGTTTCCTTACCATACCTTACTATTGGAGAGTGTGCCAACAGAAAATTAGGCAGAAACTGACAGGTATGGTTTCCTTACCATACCTCACTATTGGAGAGTGTGCCAAAAGAAAATTAGGCAGAAAACTAACCGGTTTCAGTTCCTCCTCATGCTTGGGAATAAAAGCAGTATCTACTTTTCCATTTTTAAAGTCCTGAAACAAGAAATTTCCACGTGTTTCAAATTTGAAATAATAAAATTTAATCTGTGCTCAAAGCATATGATTTGTTGGTCAACATAAGGAAATATGATTATGTTCATAGTTAAAAAGGAAACAAAGAATTAGCTTATAGTAATATGAATATGTTTACATATTAGCAACTAGGTTACCTCAACTTCGAGAATTAGCTTATGGTAGTCAATGGTTGTGGGAACACCTGCCAAGGAAATCAGACATTAACATGAATGCTAAATGAAGATCAGATTCTAGAAACCTGACAGCCTGTCATAACATGAGCCTGAAACTAACCTCTAATAACAGTATCATGGAGAGCTCTCTTCATTCTCTCAATTGCCTTCTCCCGAGTAGGTGCCCAGACAATGAGCTTTACATGCACAAAAATATATACAATGCTTACTATTTAGAAATGTCATTTCACAAAACAGTAAAAGAAATAGTGCAGCATATGATAAGTCTGAGAGTTCTGTTAGGGTTTTCTGATAAAAACTGCTTCGTTTGGGCATTTCTTATGTTAACTCTTGCAGTAAAATTTCAAGGCTGCTTAAGTATTATCACATTCCATAGGTGGTCTGTCAATTTACTGGCACCTAGTCGTACCAGTACTAGTACCGTGATAATTATAAAACAATTTTAATTGATGGCCTTATGGCAATATAAGTCGGCAATATAAGTCAGCGGGACGACTTACACCCCCGCCTTCGAGAAAAGAATTAAATATATATAACAATAAAAAGTTCAAGGAAAGCAAACTATAAGCAGGGGTAAATTGAAGATGCACCTTTCCAAGTAGGGAGTCGTAGCTGGGTGGGACTACATAGCCTGAATAAACATGACTGTCCATTCTGACAAAGGGGCCACCTGAAGGCAAGTATGTGGTGATCTTCCCTGTTCAGACGCAAAGAAATGACATATTAAATTTTTCAAACTTAATCACTATAAAAGTTATATTTTTCTTATTTTGAAATTTAAGTAGTTTGTGATACGTCATTGCTAAATTGGTTAATATTTAGAAAATTCATTTTAATATTACAAATGGTAAAAAGGGACATTTATAAATTAATAAGGAATAAGAATGTGAAGCAATTAATTACGTGCTTCCTATTTTCTAAATGTATAGATACCGGGGCCTGGACGAAATCCTTTAAATGCGTCTTCAGCATTGATGCGGCACTCAATCGAATGTCCTCTCAGAACAATGTCCTCCTGTTCGTGACACATACAATTAATTTCTTTTTTTTTTATATAAGGAAACTCATTTTCTGCCAATATTTTACCTGCTTTATTGTCAGCTTTTCTCCAAGAGCAGCAAGAATTTGCTGTTCAATCAAATCAGTAGATGATATCATTTCTGTCACTGGGTGCTCCACCTATCTCAGAACCCATAAGATGAAATATTAGAATTAACACTTTTACCTACACACCATGGTACTTTTTAATAATCATTACTCATTAGCAATCCCAAATTTACCAAGAAACCTACTATAAAATATTTACAGACTCATTAACTCATTAAATGTAGTTCTAGTGGAAAAGAGAAGAGAAGGACACTAAAAGAGGGAAAGGCATTGCACAAACAAGCACGTTAAGTTAGCCCCGTTAGGTTAATTCATACAACACCATTTCAAAGAAGGCCACAACAACTGATCTGGTTTCACTATCAGCTACAATGTTAAGGTATGAACTAAAGAGGATTGCCAACTGTCACCTGGAGCAACTTCTTACCCACCAATTCTAGCATTCCTGTCTTCACATATCATCATTCATAAGTGTAAGCCCTGTACAAGCTTGAATTTGTATGTGGTTCATTGTGTCCAGATTTTGTACAGGGTTCACACTTAATTTTGTACAAGGCTCCGATATGTCTCAATGGAATTGTTGGGGGAAGCCAGGACGAAATTGCCTCAGGTGAAAAGAAAACCATTACCCACAGGTAATTATGCATGAAATATCACAAATACCTGAATCCTAGTGTTCATTTCCATGAAATAGAAATCACCTCTCTCATCCAATAAAAATTCAATAGTACCAACACCAACATATCCAATGGACTGAGCTGCTGCAACAGCTGCATCACCCATTGCTTTTCTGAGTTCTGGTGACAGTGCAGGAGAGGGAGCCTCTTCTAGGAGTTTCTGGTTTCTTCTCTGTCCAAGGAAACAGTACATTTGTTAAATTTTAGATTAAGAATGATTTGGCAGCTGATTATTTTCAATTGAATTTTAAGGCATAGAAATATAAACACAATGAAATATCAAAAGTACACCGTAGGGAGAAAACAAACAAGGATGGTACCTGGATGCTACAATCACGCTCACCAAAGTGAACGACATTCCCGTATTTGTCAGCGAGCACCTGTTTATCAACCAACAAGACAGAGATCATAAATGCAGCAACAACAACAACTAAGCCTTTTGTCCCAAGCAAGTTGGGGGTAGGTGATCATAAATGCAGCAAATAAAAAAAAAAAAAAAGTATCTCCTGTTTTCTTACAAGCGATGACCAGGACACCAGAAAGCAGCAGACTACTACAGCATGTGCTGCTAAAACACTTTTGAATTTGATTATATTTTGGTAACTCGGGCTTATGAAGCTAGATTAACACTTTCTGAAATTTCCAGGATTTGTAATGGGTTATCAGATGTAGTTGCATCCAGTAACATTAGTGGTGCAGTATAAAACAACCAAACCTAATACAAGCAGCTGATAATACAATCTTGGCTATAAGTATTAGGTCACCCTCCTTTAATATTGAAAAAATCACCAAGAAAATTGTTTGTTCTTTTTCAAAAATATTAGATCATTAAGTTAAAATACCAAATAGATACCATAAATTCATTTTTATGGATTTAGACAGTTAATAAACTGGTGGGGAAAACCAACGATACCTGAAATTCTATGTGTCTTGGATTCTGGATATACTTTTCTAAGTAAACTCCATCATTTCCAAATGCAGCTCCAGCTTCAGCCTTGGCTTGCTGTATCCATAGGAGATCATAATTTATGTACAAAAGAAGTCAAAAGAAACTGCAATGCTGAAAGAAAAGAAAAAGGGAACTCCGAGACGATCATATCTGAAACATCTCCAATCACCAAGTAGTTCTCCATCTGACAGTCTGACCAACAACAACTAAGCCTTTTCTCCCAAACAAGTTGGGGTAGGCTAAATAAACAATCTGACAGTCTAATCACATTGTAAGAAATATTTACCCTAGAATACCTGAAGTAAGTTGACAAACTCATCAGGATTATGGGCGAGACGCATTCCACGTCCCCCGCCACCAGCAGTTGCCTACAGAACAAAAGAAAGGTAAATTTATGTCAGATAAAAGTTGTAACTAAGTATAAATTATCAATTAACCTAAATTCTTAATCCCACTAGAAACAGAATTAAAGTACAAAGCAAATTTTTTGTGCTAGCTCAGTAGTATTTTCGACAGAGTTGGCAAACAGCAAAACATTACCTTAAGGTAACTCAACACATTTCCAATTAAGACGAGGTGAATTATAAGACAGGGGATTAAATTAATAGCTTACCTTGATCATGACAGGATAGCCAATATTCTTTGCAATCTCAACAGCCTCTTCAGTCGACTGCACAAACAAGCAGTTCAAGTTGATGAGTCATAATGCAATATTATTACACAATTGTTTCGCTCTTCTTCACAACCTAACTTTAGCAATTTTAACCTCACTGCACAACATACTAATATATTCTCTAAAGAACAGTAAGGAGACCATAATAAATCCAGAATTAGGTTGGCAATGATATATTTGCAGTAACACTAACAATGCACGTCTATATCCAGGAAAAGAAAAGCCTGTTTGCAAATCGGAAGAATGCTAAGGACCAAGCATATGAAGTCTTCAAACAGTAAAACATTTCGACTTAAAACACCACCGACTCAATACCTAATTAGCCCAAATATTCATAACTATAAAAGACAAAATCTGGAGATACACAATCAAGCAGAATACAGGCACTATAATAATTACAGATAAGAAATATACCTTCAACAATCCATCGCTTCCAGGGACAGTTGGTACTCCTGCATTTTTCATAGTATCTCTAGCTGTGGATTTGTCCCCCATCAACCGAATGCTATGAGGCTATAAAGAAGAGCAAGTAATTCAATACTTCAATGAACAGAGCAAATAGACTTATATTTGAAACAGTAGATATTATAAAAGGAAATATATGTACTGAAAGAAAAGCTACTAGGCATGTAGATGTGTACAGTTAAACAAGTAACACTGTATAATTAGGACTTATTAGGAGGCAAGAAATGCAACCTCAGGGCCAATAAAGTTGATGCCATGAGTCTTGCACAGTTCCACAAACTCGGCATTTTCAGACAGAAAACCATAGCCGGGGTGCAGCATGGTGCAGTTATGCGTTAAAGCAGCAGAAAGGACATTTTCAGTCAACAAATAACTGCCCAAGATAATATTATGTATTGTTAGAGAGCTGTACGCTGTTCCAATTTGATAATACCAAAACTGAGGATTACAAAAATATGTAATTAAATACCTCCAGAACCTCAAGATGAGTTCAAGCAATGAACTACTCATAAAACTTCACAGTAGAAATTAAATGACTAGTCAACCTTTAACCTTAACAGTTGCTATCTCTCAGTGAAGCTCTGAAATTACTTTTACTACTGTAGTAAAAACACTGGTATCATGCTGGTACAGGAGTTCATAGATATAATACCAAGGCTAAATAGTACATGAACATAATTCACTTACGATTTACTGCTGGGAGCTTCGCCAATGCAAACAGCCTCATCAGCGAGCCGCACGTGCAGAGAATCCTTGTCAATTGTGGAGTACACAGCCACACATCGGATGCCCATCTCATGCGCAGTACGGATCACCCGCACAGCTATCTCACCTCTATTTGCCACGAGGATCTTCTTAGGCTGGCCCGATGGCCCGACGATGGCTTGGCATTTCATCGAACGGCTTGTGGCACGTGCCGGCCGTTGGGCTACAAGAGCCATCTTGCAAAATTTTGGAGATTTGGAACCCAAAAACTTGCATTGTGAGCTCGAGATTCCTCCGGCAGCTCTAGCGTACAACCCTCTTTGCTAGTAGTTGCACAAAGAAATCAAATTTCATCATGGATATTTAAAATCTCAATTTAAGCTAAGACAAGTAAGAAATTTCCGATGGGGAAGAAATAACTCACAGAAGGAGCACAGAAGGCAGTCTTGGAAGCGAGAATTGAATCCATCGCCACCACGATTTCTAACACACACACTATGGATCTGACTCAACTAAACTCGTGCAAAAAATGCAAACCTACGAAGTAACCTTTCCTACTATGAGGGGGTTTTAAGAAGGGAACTATCGACCTGCTACACGTAAATATACACTATCTAATTGCTGAAAGAGCAGCCTAAACAGTAAACAGCCAAAACTGACCAATAGTAATCGAGATTCTCTTAATCAAAAATTCTAATCTCTGACTTTTGACGCTTTCTCCTAGCTTCCTCTCTCTCTCTTGCTCTTTCTGTCTCCATTGATCCAGTCAGCACAGCTCATCTCCTCCTCTCTTTGCTTCTCAGCTCGTCTCCTCCTTTCCACTTTCCCAACTCAAATATGGAAACTCCTTTTCGCTTTCTCTTTCTCCTCCTCTTCTCTCTTCTCCCTTCTGCTCTTTCTCAATTCAACATCTCAGGCGTACTCATAGACTGCGGCGTCAACACCTCTTACACCGACAACCAAGGTCTCCGGTGGCTTCCGGACAGTCAATTCATCACCTCCGGCGTATCCAAAAACGTCTCTACACCAGGTCTATTCACAACTTTCTCCACTTTGCGTTCCTTCCCTTACAACGCCACCCGGCCTCGCAAATTCTGCTATACCTTGTCTTCTTACCGTGATCTTAATTCGAGCCGTGTGAAAAGGTACCTTATACGAACCAGTTATTTCTTCGATGGACCGGATCTACCGCCGGTGTTTGATCTGATTGTGGATGGGAATTTGTGGACCATGGTGAATACCACGGCCGATTATTTGGCGGGCAGTGCGTCGTACTATGAGGTAGTTTTTCCAGCTAGGGGAAAGACTATAAATGTTTGCTTAGCGGGTAACCCGAATTACACCAAAGGCGACCCATTTATATCTTCACTCGAGTTCATTATGCTGGATGATTCAGTGTATAATGCCACTGATTTTGGAAAGAAAGCCATGGGGCTGATTGCTAGAAGCAAATTTGGTGCCAGTGGAGAAACTGAGAGGTATGTGCTTCTTTTATGTCTTGAATTTTTTTGGCTATTTTTGTAGCCAGTTTATATTTGTGCAGTTGGATTGTATCCGTACCAATCAAAAACTTCAATTGCATTTATTTAGAGGATTTATACCAATTAGTGCAGTAATAACAAGGTAGTTTGGTACCATTAATAGCAGGTTTTCAATTACTGTTATAACTAATTATGGCTTGCTTCTTAAAAAGAGGAAAAATGAAATTGGTCACTGCCAACATCAATTTTAAATCTAAAAAATTAGCTATGTTCGAATTCTTTGCATGTTGTTATCAAGTGGGAGTGGCATGGTATAAATAATTTGATGTTAGTTCCCTTACCTTTGAATTAATTATATATTTCGATCATATGCAAAACTAATTAGGTATCCTAATGACAGAATACAACCGATATTGGCAACCATTCCCGGACCAAAATACATGCTAAAACTAGCACTCGTAACATTACATCCTCAGCCTTCTGGAACCTTCCGCCGTTGGATGTGTTCAATACGGCTATCGTGGCTGACAAGGGGAATCCCTTAGCATTTCAATGGCCACAACAAGTATCCCTCCAAAGGTCTACCTACTATGTGGCGCTCTATTTTGCTGATACACTGCCGAAGAGCTCGAGGAACTTGAGTGTGTACATAATGGTTACCAGTTTTATGATGGAGCCGTGACTTCAGATGGCGTTGTTGTTTTTTCACCAGAGTGGATTCTGTCAGGCCTGACTACTTTGACACTAGCGCCTGGTTCAAATTTAAACCTGCCACCATTGATTAACGCAGGAGAGGTGTTTGGGCTTTTGGATTTGCAGAATTTAACCATCACGCGAGATGGTATGGATTTTTTTTCCGTAATGATTGGATGGTGTGGAATTAAATTGTATGGAAGGTTGTAAATGGAACCTGATTATAGTCATGGTTTCAGCTCACCTTTATGATATCCAAGGTTTTTTTTTGGACAGACTAGATAGAGGATATCCAAGGTTGTGTGCTGATCTTTTACATGATAATTAGCCCTTTGAGACTCTTTTCTTTAAACCATTTCAGACCTAATTAATTGATCCTCACCATGACAAACAAGAATTGGAAGAGAGAACCTCTTTGTTAGGCTCAATATGTATCACAATAATTCATTCTTTTGCCCAAAAAAAATAAATAAATTAAGAGATTAGGGGAAAAAGGAAAATGGAAAGAAGGTGACTCATCTGGCACCGGAGGGGCTATAGTTTACTTATTGGGTGGTATATGCCTGTGTTATACCAGTTAAACATAGAGATATTGGGTAAGTTCAGGTTTAGCACTATAATTTGCTTGTTCCCCTTATATTTTGAAGCATTTCTTGCTTATGCAGGTGACGTCCCTACTAGCAATAAAACAACAAATCAGTAACCCACCTGAGGACTGGAGCGGTGACCCTTGTATGCCTCCTGAGTACCCTTGGGACTGGAGTGACTTGTACTTATGTTTCTAGAATTCGTGTCGTTGCATTGTGAGTGAAATACTTTAGTATAGTTTCTATCGTAAAGTGTATATGCAAGTTTTTTTCTTTGATTCTGTTTTTACGTTTCTCTTCTGTGAAGTGCCTTCATTTATCTGCTATTTTGACTGAAACTGTCTTTGTTGAACAGGAACCTAGCAAGCATGGGTCTTACAGGAACAATTTCACCTAGCATTGCTAATCTGACTGCATT
>JAMFTS010001938.1:0-25476 GCA_028095005.1 Rhynchospora pubera
AAGTTTTAATAAACCGGTAAACAAAGAATTCTTATTTCAATACAAGACGACACAAGAAAAGAGTACAAAATCTTTTTTCTTGTGTCGATAAAATCGAAGATTAGAAAGACAAGTAATCCCCCCCAAAAAAAGTATTTGTTTCTTTCATTTTTCCCACCTTTACCACTTCTTTTGTATTTAGTAATATGTTTACTAAGGGATAAAAGAAAAGAGAGAGAAAGCAAAAGAATTTATAGGATTTTCGGATAATCCATAATTGTATCGATCGACAAGAAATCAACTAAATGGATTAACATCCATTTATGGATTTAAAAATTCATTTCATACAATTGAACTTTTTCAAACTGTTTCTTTTTCAGAACTAAAAATACTTGTGCAAAAATAACAGATGTGAAAAAGAACAAAAGGCCTTGGATGCGTAATGGATCTTGAAGAACTATTTCCGCATCTCCCTGACCAAAACCCCCTACATTAGGATTGCTTGTTAATGGTTGATCAAGCTTGATGGATTCACCCTCTGAAACAAGAAGTTCTGGCCCCGGAGGTATAATATCAACCGATTGACGTCCCTCTGACGCATCAACTGTGGTTATTTCATAACCACCCTTCTCTTTACGTACTATTTTGCTTACTATACCTGCTGATGTAGCATTATAGACTGTGTTGTTACTCTTGCTACCGTCAGGATAAATCTGACCCCTCCCTCTGTTCCCACCTACATATATGGGATATTTTAAGAAGTGAATGTCTTTCTTCGTAGAAGGGTCAGGGGAAAGAATGGGAAAGACAATTTCCCTATATTTCTGACCAGGAACAGGACCTATTACAATAATATTTTTCTTATTGGGATGATAACTCTGAAAAGACAAATTTCCTATCTTTTCTTTCAACTCAGGAGAAATACGATCAGTTGGAGCTAGCTCAAACCCCTCGGGTAAAATAAGAACAGCACCCACATTCAAACCCCCTTTTTTACCATTAGAAAGAACTTGTTTCAATTGCATATCATAAGGAATTCGAACAATGGCTTCAAATACAGTATCAGGAAGCACAGCTTGCGGAACTTCAATCTCCACGGGCTTATTAGCTAAGTGACAATTGGCACATACAATTCGTCCAGTTGTTTCTCGCGGATTTTCATAACCCTTTTGTGCAAAAATGGGATATGCATTTGAGATAGATACCTGGCTTAGTACATATATCATGATCGATACAGAAACATAAATGGATCGAGCCATTTGTTTTTTACCCAACAAAAAGGATTTCTATTTTGCATGGCCAATTCTAAATCCTAGAATTTTTACAATAAATTAGATAGGGAACTAGTATAGTTCCCTATCAAAAATCTGTTGTCATTGTACTGGAATAGTCCTATTCCAATATAGGACTAATATCTTGAACAGGTAAAAATATCAAAAAGTCATTAAGATTGAAAATGATCCTTTTTATTTTAGAAAGCAAAGGGTTCTTATGGAATTGATATAAGAAATCAAATAAGTTCTTCATTCATTCATTGAATGATAAATTACTACAAGCGAAGGAGATACACGATTTAAATAATGGAAGATCCAATATTTCACAATAGTATCTAAAATAACTGGAAAAGTAGAAACAAGACCAAATATAATCTGATCCTTATATGCCAACCCAAAATCGTTGTAGACCGAGCCAATTAGGAGTTCCCAACCGTGAGTTGAATGAAATCCAATTCCTAAATCAGTAACTAAAAGAATTGAGAAAGCTTTTATTGTGTCACTTAAGTTAGATAGGAATTCTTGACCCCATGAATTAAGAATGATAAGTTCCTCATTACCCAGAATAAAATAACCACTTAAAATACTGAAACAGATTATATTTGTGAAAAATGCAAAAGGATATGCAGATTATATTCATTGCATGTTTTAACTAATTGGATCGTTTCCTTGTGGATTCCTATATGGAGTTTTTTTATATATGTTTCCAAGTCCATTTCTTCTAACAGAAAAAGGTCTTCGAATTCTATGAATCTTTCTAGAACATGTTTCTCTTGAATTCTATTCAAGAGAGTTTCGGATTGACTAGTATTCCACCAATTACTAATCAGAAGTTCCAAACATTTTTGAAATGCAAGAAAGACTGACCAGGGCAAAAATGCTATAGATGCAAAATATGGGAGAGAAGACAATGTTTTCTTTTTTTTCATTTTGGATTTGTAAATGAAATACTTAATCACCTCCTTTATCCAATGACTCTAAAGGATATTGATTTCTTTGATTGAAGGAAACACGAGTTTTCTAACAAGCACGGTATAGAATCTAGGGATCTATTCTTATTTTCTTTCGATTCTAAATTAGTTTTTAGATTTTGAAGATCTAGAAAGAGTATAGAAATAGAATAAAGGTTCTTTTTTTTTTTTTACTGTTTCGAAGTCTTTCACCATGCTGTATAGCCAAAACTAAGAAAACCAAGATATCAATTCAAAATCTTGTACCTCACAGGATTTCTCACGAAAATCCTGTTCTCTACTTCATCAATTTATTAGTTCTACTTTTTTTCTAGTAGCAATTTTCTAGTATACCAGGATGGGGTTGGAACCCACACCTACGTATACGAGCTATATCTGGATATATAAAAAATAGTATACCAAAAATTTCTTCTTTTCTGAATTGATTATTAAATTCGAATCTACTTATTCGAATTTTCTTATAGTAATATTCATTGTAATTTCATATACGTATTTCTCTTTTTCTATGTTCTACTTTTTTTTATTTTATTCTATGTGTGTTTTATTCGGTGTGAATCGGGGAAACAAGGGAAACGAAAATCGAAGAATGGAATATGTTTTGTTCAAATGAACATTTAGAAAAGACTTCAATTGGATTCAAAATTGAATCCGTGAATTCCTTCTCTTCTGTCTGAGAAAACTTTGAATTTTGCAATTCATTTCAAAATACTTCAATAGGTACACACAAAAAATAGGCCAATTCGACAGCTTTTTGTTCAATCTCGCGCGGCGTCAAGAAATTCTCATCCGTACGAGTCAAGGGAATAGACCCTTGACCCCTGATTTCCATATAAAGTACACGACGCGAATAAAAGCCCTCTTTATCCTCAATTCTGATTGATTGAATATCTTTCATAAGGAAGCGAAGAAAGATGCGACGATTTAATCCAGGGAATCCCCAACGAAAAATACAAACTATTCCTTTTTTTCTATTAAATTGGTCATAACCATTACCTACATTCCAAAAAATTAGCACCACAAGTAAGAACTCATGAATAGACCTGCAATCCCGTAGAAAGACATTACGATTCCTTGGGGAAAAAAAAGGATTTCTTGAGATGGAAATACGGATATGAGATTTTTATCAAGATAACTGGAAGTTCCAACCACTAAGAATCCTAGTGAACCTAAAAAAAAGGATAAAAGACCAAAAAAAATTACTTGTTTTTCGAGACCCCCCTTAGAAATTCTATCCATATATCTTTTGATCGCCAATTCATATTCATACTATACTAGATCCAGTTGCATTCGATTGAAATTCAGATAATAACCCAAAATTGACTTTCTTTTTCTTGAGCCTCAAGAAACTTTTATCAACCAGCATTTCGAATTGATTAGATAGAATAGATATTAGCACTCTTTGAAAACTACCAATTACTCTAAATTATGTAGAGTAATTGGTAGTTTTTCTTTCCTATTTATTCAAAATATTCGCTGATCCACCTTAAATTAACTATACTCGGTAGATCTAGGCTCTATACAATATATTTTTTTGTACATAAAAAAAGAAAAAAATAATTGAAAATGCCGGAAAAACGAGGCCTATTAAAGGTACAAAAATAGAAGGTAAATTAAGATCTGTCATAGAAAGGATGTCTCGATTTGAATTTTATATTCGTATATATCTATATTTCAATTTCTTTGTTTTTTTTTTCTTTTGATCATATGTTCCTTATGATCCGCTTATTGAGGAAGATCATTGCTTTTTTGATTTCTAGTTTCCGTATCGAACAACAATTCAGAAGGATCGGAATCTTCCTCCACTTGAAAATCCTCTGTAGTTTTTTGATCCTACCTAGTCTTTGAATTTGAATCAGAATCACTGATTTCGATCAGTACTATATCCCCCACGTGTATACGATTATGACATATATTGCCCTAGAGATAACCCAGAACGATTTGACTATTATGATCCAAACGCATGTGGAATAGGATATCTTTGATCAGTTCCACAATGGTTCTTTTTTCCCTCTAAAAAGAAAAAAAAATAGGAATTCAGGATTTAATTCATTTCGTTTTAGTTCGGCGAAAAAGGAAAAATTTTATGAATTCTTATTTGCTTAGGTTCAAATCTGACGAGAATAGTATTCTACGACTAAAAACTCGTTTATTCGCAAACCGATTTCTTTCCTATCTATTATTTGATGTACTCGTCCTTCATTGTTTTTTGAAATAGTCAAATGTTTTGGTAATGTATTTTTTTTAGATGACTTAATAGATTTTTGAATCAGGTCAAAAGATGTTTCATTATCTTTTGTAGTAATAATATCTCTGGGTTTGCAACGATAACTTGGTATATCAACTATATGACCATTAACTAAAATGTGTCTATGGTTCACCAATTGCCTAGCTCCAGGAATAGTTGGAGCCATACCCAATCTAAAAAGGATATTATCCAAACGCATTTCAAGTAGTTGTAACAAAACTTGACCTGTGGATCCCTTGCTTTTTCCAGCGATATGCATATATCGAACTAATTGTCGTTCTGTCAAACCATAATGAAAACGTAATTTCTGTTTTTCTTCTAAGCGAGTACCATATTGTTTTTTTTTTTTACTAAAAGTAATTGATTCTTTTTTAGGATCAAATTGGAATTGATATTTTTTTTTTTGAATTAGTCCTGGTAAAGTTCGCAGACGACGTATTTTTTTGAAACGAGGTCCTCGATAACGAGACATAAAGATTCCTCCTTTTTTCTTTTATTTTTTATGAGAATTTCATTTTATACAATAAATCGAAATGAAAACTACACTAAAGGATAAACAAAACAAGATCAACTAAAGGAAAATACTCAAAAAAGACGTTGTATCACCATAGGGATTTTTTGCATCTAGATTTTTTGGATTGAGAGTTGAGGCTCTCTCTTTTTTCTGTAGAGATTTTATTCCTATACTTTCAATTAATCTTTTTTTTATGAAATGAAAAATTTCATATAAGAAATCATAGATATAGATCAAAATTGTATTCACTTAACCTTAACTGAAAACTTTTTTTTCGTTCTTAAAAAGAAAATCACTGAGATAAAATAAAACAAAATATATCCTATATTTCTATAGGAACATATTTTTTTGATACATATCATCTTTCTTTTACTTCAAAAAAGATCAAGAATTTTTTGATCAATTCGAAAATGAGAATACGGCAGTAACATGCAAGTAGATCAATTATACAAATTTTTGCTCAACCTTTATCTTAAATTAACACCATGATATTAAATGGAAGTGAAACTTCATAATATTTGAAGTCGATAATATATAAGATCAAAAAAATAGACACCAAAGATTCCTATTTCTTTGGACTCTATTTTTTTTTGTCGAATTCTAGTTAGAATTCAAAGTTTCCATACCGCTGACAAAATTCAAAACTCATTGCCTATTCTTTAGTCTACACATCAACTGTCTACTCATTTCTTTTTTTTTTGAATTACCCTTTTTTCTTTATTTATTTACTATATTATTGAAGAATAAAAATATATTCGTACTAATTCAGAATATAGTAATTAGGTTTTGAAACCTAGAATAAAAAGGCCTTTCTTTGAATCTAAGAGACTAATTCTCTTATTAAGTACAAACATATCCTGAATAATTTCGATAAATTCAACAGTTCTTTCTGGTTTGGCTGGTTTGGAAAAATGAATGTGGTATTTTACTAAGATTTTTCTTTTTATTTCATTGAAATAAATCAGTTCTTAGAATGCACTTCATTTCAGAATTGAACTTTCGCTTTAACAAATTCTTCTTCATATAATATGAAGAAAATGTAATCCGGTTTTTCACTTCATAAAAGAAAAATACGTGGGACGGAAGGATTCGAACCTTCACAATAACGGGACCAAAACCCGTTGCCTTACCGCATTGGCGACGTCCCCTTCCCATTTTGATTCAAACCTAGTAGAGATTATTAATTTTTTTTTTATAGAGTAAGACAGAATGAATGCTGTAACCAAGGGATTGGTTATTAGAATGATCAACTATTATTCTAATGCTTCAAGATCAGATTATGACGTGTACCAAGGGCTATAACTTTGGTACGATTCTCGAAATTCGTACGGTTCTCAAAAAAATCAATCAAAAATTAAGGATACTCCCTCCCTTTACTACTTCCTATCGAAATAGTCGTCCGTTACATTAGCTTATTATATGTACCTTTTCTATCAGTGTCAAATTACCCGAAAATTCTAGATGTCGACTCAAAATTATGGAGTCTTCTAAATATAGAATGATAAAATAATCATTCAATCCAAAAAATAGCATTGTGAATATTCAAAAATATTCTATTTCAAGATGTCAATATGACCATATCACATATATTGATATGGTCATATTGACCAATGTTTAGTAAAACAATTTTGAGTAACATTGAGTAAAAAAATTGTCTTTTAGTGAGAATTTCGATTCTCAAAATTATGAATCAATCCATAAAAATAGCATTTTGAATCAAAAAAAAAAACATTGTTAATATTAGCCCACTTAGCTCAGTGGTTAGAGCATCGCATTTGTAATACGATAGTCATCGGTTCAATTCCGATAGCGGGCTTTTTTTTCTTTTTTTACAGGATTTAGGATAAAAAAAGATGTCATATGACAATATAAATATATTGATATATGACATCTTTTTTGTCAAGTAGTTTTGTAAAACTATGTTTACTAAACAAATTTTTTAGTAAGTCGTAGTAAATCAATTTCTTTTTCATTTAGAAACAAAATGGGCTTTTAGTGAGAATTTCGATTCTCAAAATTATGAATCAATCCATAAAAATAGCATTTTGAATCAAAAATTAAGGATACCCCCTCCCTTTACTATTTCCTATCGAAATAGTCGTCGGTTACATTAAGTTATTCTAATGATGTTTTCTATCATTGTCAAGTGATCCGACAAATTCTATCAAAATTATGGAGTCTTCTAAATATAGAATGATAAAATAATCCTTCAATCCAAAATGAATATTAAAAAATATTCTATTGTCAAGATGTCAATATGACAATATCACATATATTGATATTGTCATATTGACCAATGTTTAGTACTTTTTCATTTAGAAACAAAATGGGCTTTTAGTGAGAATTTCGATTCTCAAAATTATGAATCAATCCAAAAAATAGCATTTTGAAACATTGTTATTATTAGCCCACTTAGCTCAGTGGTTAGAGCATCGCATTTGTAATACGATAGTTATCGGTTCAATTCCTATAGCGGGCTTTTTTTCTATCAATTTTTACCATGGAAAAGGGAATATCCTACTGCTAAATTCTGCTTAGTTTCTTTTCCTTTAGGTAAAAAAAGGAGATGTTTTGAATCCTTGAATCATAGTCAACTCCCAATTCAAGATCAGATTATGACGTGTACCAAGGGCTATAACTTTGGTACGATTCTCGAAATTCGTACGGTTCTCGAAAAAATCAATCAAAAATTAAGGATACTCCCTCCCTTTACTACTTCCTATCGAAATAGTCGTCGGTTACATTAAGTTATTCTAATGATGTTTTCTATCAGTGTCAAGTGATCCGACAAATTCTATCAAAATTATGGAGTCTTCTAAATATAGAATGATAAAATAATCCTTCAATCCAAAAAATAGCATTGTGAATATTCAAAAATATTCTATTTCAAGATGTCAATATGACAATATCACATATATTGATATGGTCATATTTACAATGTTTAGTAAAACAATTTTGAGTCAAATGAAGTAGAGTAGATAATTAGCTTATTATATTTTTTAGATTATTAATTATCTTGATAATTCATATAATATGAAGAAAATGTAATCCGGTTTTTCACTTCATAAAAGAAAAAAACTTGGGACGGAAGGATTCGAACCTTCGCAATAACGGGACCAAAACCCGTTGCCTTACCGCTTGGCGACGCCCCATTCCCATTTTGATTCAAACCTAGTAGAGATTATTAATTATCTTGATAATAATTATTGTTGTCAAGTAAAAATATATCAAGAGTTTGATTGAATATCTTCACTTCCATACATCAAAACGAAAGTGCTCAATATATCAAAGAGGCTTTGAAATCACTTGTATAATATACCTATAGAACTATATAGGATAGTTGTGTATAAAGATAAAAAAGGGACAAAAAAGAAATCGAACATTTTCTTTTCCTTTTTTTGTTTTTGGAGAAAGCGAGAAATTCTCAATTCTAGAGAATCTATAGAGAAAAAAGCCCGTTCTCGGTGTCGAACCGATGACCATCGCATTTGTAATGCGATGCTCTAACGCATGAACCAAACGGGCTCACATAAGAAAATGACTATCGATAGAAATTCCCATGAAAAATATTTCACTTTTTTCCTTCGAAACGTTGATATGGAACATCTAAAATTTTATTTAGGCGAGAATCTCTCACATAGATGACTGTCCCTTAAAAAGGTCTCTTAAAATCAGAGATTTAGATAGACCTCTCTAACTCGATTTTTCATCAACTTAAGACGACTGACTTCCTAAAAAAAACTTTTCCACTTCTATCCCGAGGTCCTTAATACTCCTTTTTGAACATGAAATTCAAAGGATGATAAAAAAAAACAAAGAAAAACGAAAAAACTGTGATACAAGCTTTTAGTATTCCAAATCTGTTTTACGATTTATTTTATCTTAAGAATTTGATCTACCTTTTTTGAAAAAAGGTGGATCAAATCTACTAGTTACAGAAGATTTGGGAATGAGTTGGATATCTTAAGTATTGGAATCCCTTTATTTTGAGTTTGTCTAAAGATCTAGATCTAAGAAAAAGAACTATCCTACTCCTACCTAATAAGTCCTATCTACCATCATAGCAAATGATGTAGTACAGAGAATACTTCTTCTCGGAGGTATTCGATCAGTTTATGTAGTCAAAATCCATCTGATGATGCAAATTCAAAAAATAATTGACGGATAAAGTGATATTCGTTGCAAGGTAAACCATCGTCTCTTAGATTTATTCAGCCGATTCTATTCTAGAGAAAGGTCAACGATAGATAGACTTAGACAATAACCTTAGCTCTCATTCTTGGAAATCATACTAGCCCTTTCCCTATATTGTATTTTCAAATTATAGAAAAAGATTTGCGAAACCAAAAGTTATCGGTTCAAATCCAAGGAAGGCCCTTTTCTCCTAAACTCAAATCTTATGCTTTGTTTTTCAAAACAACAGCTAGTCAGAATATGCAAATACATATTATTTTAACACATGTAGATAATAATAGAGAGAATATAGGATAGAATAGGATAGAATCCCAAATTTGATTGATCATTCTATAGAATAGAATTAAGATATTGTATGAAAGGAGAAATCCTTGTATTCTTATTCTCAAATGAGAATGGAGAGAAGGATTTTTGATTTTGGAAAAACATGAAGAAAAAGAAGGATTTTGAAACCTGTTTTTCTCATTTTTCCCTTATCTTAAAAAAATAATTCACAAAATTATCTAATCTACAAAAAACGAAATCTTTTTATGCTTCATTTCTTTAGTTTAATCTGTATCTGTCTTAATTCTGTCCTTTATCCGAGTAGTTCTTTCTTCGCCAAATTGCCTGAAGCTTATGCGATTTTCAATCCAATTGTAGATATTATGCCTGTTATACCTCTACTCTTTTTTCTCTTAGCTTTTGTTTGGCAAGCTGCTGTAAGTTTTCGATGATTTAGTCAATATTTTACTAAATCAATTCGAAAAATGGATAATAAAAGCTGCCTTATATTTTTTATGAAGGTTACTTCCAAAGAGTTCTTTCCAAAATCGAAATGAATATGCAATTCATCATTGCAGCAAAAAAAATGGAATCAGCTTTTTGATTTTGATCTGTCTGTTCTGATCTTCCAATGAGTATAAATCTTTCGGTTTCGAAAATAGCGAATTCTTAATAAATACGAGAAAAAATTCTTAAAAAAGAAAAAATCTTTCTTTTTTGAACATAAGAAAACAAGGGTTTGTATATCGTAAGGAAAGGTAACTTATTCCCTAAAAAACAAAAAAAAATCTTGAAGATTTTAGAATGCTTACTCTCAAACTTTTTGTTTACACAGTAGTTATATTCTTTGTTTCCCTTTTTATCTTCGGATTTTTATCTAATGATCCAGGGCGTAATCCTGGGCGTGAGGAATAAAACCAAAAGATTCTTAGTTTTTCTTCACTTTTTTTGAATTAATATTTCAAAAAATTTCTTATGATACAATCAGAGGGATTTTGATTCCTCTGAATTCAAAAATATTAAATCATAAGAGAGAGCGGAAAGAGAGGGATTCGAACCCTCGGTACAAATAACTTGTACAACGGATTAGCAATCCGCCGCTTTAGTCCACTCAGCCATCTCCCCAAATTCATGAAAAATCAATGATTTTATCTGTGTTGGGATATGATATATGAAATAAAGATTGAGAAAAATTCTTGTTTTTCTATTGTATTTGATTAGAAAGAAAAAGTACAACTGTAGTAGATTAGGAAATCTACTTTAATTAGGATTAGGAAATCTACTTTCCTGTATTATATTCTTGAATATATAATATTCAAATTCATATCTACTAATCAAAAAAGGATTTTGAATTACTTTCTTTGTTTTACTTCATTTTCTTTTTTACGGAACCCCAGCCTGGTCTGGTTAAATACTGACCAGGCCTTTTTTTTCTCTATCCCTAGTTGAAGGAATCCCTGATGGGTCATCAGGACCAAACTCTTTTTGGATATCAAAAAGAAATCAAATATATTTTTTTTTTTTCAAAAAAAATGTTTCTTGTTGAAACAGCAACAACAATAGAAATTCTCATTTTCATATTTCTGTGCCATCCATCATACCTAGAAGGATGATTATTACTAAATTACTAAATAGAATTCATTTTTGCATTCTATATCCCATTCCTTTTTTTCTTTTTTCAATTCAAAGATAACTCTTTATTTAGTTAGTCAGGAATCAAAACATATGAAAACGTTTCATATATGAAACGCGGTTTCTTTGTTATATGAGATATAGTGAGTTCGAAATAGAAGAACATTTTTCGATCAAATTGATATAAAACTTTAATAGAATTCCTTATTATAAGATCAGATCTATCTGATCAAATATGTGGGATTCGTAGTGAAGTTGAAAAAACGTGAAAAAAATCATAAACATAGAAAAAATCTATCATTTTGATAGTCGACCTTTCATAAAGGATTCATACATATGGAATCAAAACCTTTGTTTATTGAGTAATGACTTATTAACAAATAAGTCATGTAACTAGCATATAATATAATTCGATATTTTTATGTTATATTCAACATATATATTGAATTTTTTTTTTTCAAAAAAGTGCAACTCGATTTATTTGATTGATTTTCTACGTGCAAACGAAATACATAGCAAAGTCGTAAATCTTACGATTTGAATGCTATCTTTATCCTATTTCATTTTTTTATTCGACAAATAGTGTATATATGCTATATAATGAACATATAGCGGGTATAGTTTAGTGGTAAAAGTGTGATTCGTTCTATTGAAAACCTTAAAAGTTAAGGGATCAAAAAAGTTTATTTCTATTTATAAAATAAGGTTTTGTCCTTTTCCTCTCAATAGGATATTGTGTTTGAGGAAACATATACATTATCCGGATTTTGATTCAAAATTTTTGGAAATTGGATATCCAAAAAATTTTGGATATAAGTCGTGAAGCATAATTTGGAATTGGATTTCACTGTATCCACCTTTTACAAAGTATAAGGAAAGGATCTATGGATAAAGATGCAAAAGTTGATTTCCAATCGTAACTAGATCTTCGATTTCTTGATTAGAAAAAAGAATTTTTTGAAGCAAAATAGCTCAAAAATGACGGTTCTAATTTGCTAGAACTAGAAACATATTATAGCTCGGTGGAAACTCTGATCTTTTCCTGAAGATCATACAAATCAAAATAGAGAACGAAGTAACTAGACTAGAGAGAGTTGATATAATAACTCTCTCTTATTCAGAGGGATCATCTAAAAAGCGGATAATTTGAGATGTCATAGAGAAAAGCTGACATAGATGTTATGGATCTGATGGATTCGAGAATCCATCAACCAATTTTCCATAAAGGAGCCGAATGAAACAAAAATCTCATGTTCGGTTTTGAATTAGAGACGTTCAAAATGATAAATCAACGTCGACTATAACCCCTAGCCTTCCAAGCTAACGATGCGGGTTCGATTCCCGCTACCCGCTTATATATCTCTTATATATGGATCATAAGCTTTTATATGCATCTTTTCTTTCCAATTTATTAAAATTGGAAAAGGTTTTATAGAGAATTTTTTCTTATTAAAACAAGAAAAAAATAGGTATGAAAAGCGTCCATTGTCTAATGGATAGGACAGAGGTCTTCTAAACCTTTGGTATAGGTTCAAATCCTATTGGACGCAATTTTTTTTCATCTATTTTTATTAAAACTATACAAATAAAAAAAATCGTTTTTGAACAATTCAAAACTACAAGTATTTCTCAGTTCTTAGCCTTATACTAAGAACTCCAAATGATCCATTTATGGTTGTTCCTGAACCACAAAGACTTTGATTTCTTCCTGAATAGCTTCCTTCAAAAGGACTTCTGCCTCCTCGGTAAATATCTTTGTAGAAGATATAATTTCTTGAAATCCAGGTTTCTTATTTTTTAAACGGATACGCAGCTTTTCAAGAAAAAGCCTTACCTGTCCAATCTCTAAGACATCAAGATATCCATTGGTTCCTGTATAAATAGTGGCTACCTGATCTTCCACTGTTAAAGGCTCTGATTGGGATTGTTTAAGTAATTCGCGTAATCGTCGACCTCTTGCCAATTGATTCTGAGTAGTTTTATCAAGGGCAGAAGCGAATTGTGAAAAAGCCTCCAACTCTGTGAATTGGGCTAGGTCCAATTTTAATTTTCCAGCTACCTGTTTCATAGCTTTAATTTGAGCTGCAGATCCTACTCTGGAAACAGAAATACCCACATCAATAGCAGGTCGGATTCCAGCATTGAATAGATCAGCAGATAAAAAGATTTGTCCATCTGTAATAGAAATTACATTAGTAGGAATATAGGCTGAAACATCTCCAGATTGAGTCTCAACTATTGGTAAAGCAGTCATACTTCCTTCACCTAAACGAGAACTTAATTTAGCAGCTCGTTCCAAAAGGCGTGAGTGCAAGTAAAAAACATCTCCTGGATAAGCTTCACGACCGGGAGGCCTTCTTAATAGAAGAGACATTTGGCGATAAGCTTGTGCTTGTTTAGAGAGATCATCGTAAATTATTAAAGTGTGACGTTCACGGTACATAAAATATTCAGCCAGAGCCGCTCCCGTATAAGGAGCGAGGTATTGTAATGTAGCAGGTGAATCCGCCATTTCAGCTACGACAATAGTGTATTCCATGGCTCCTGTATCCTGGAAAGTAGTCACTACTTGAGCCACAGAAGATGCTTTTTGACCGATAGCTACGTAAATACATATTACATTTTGACCTTTTTGATTGAGGATCGTATCTGTGGCTACTGCTGTTTTACCAGTCTGTCTGTCCCCAATAATTAATTCTCGCTGACCCCGTCCGATAGGGATCATTGCATCAATAGCAATAAGCCCGGTTTGAAGGGGCTCATATACAGAACGTCTCGAAATAATACCAGGCGCAGGGGATTCAATTAACCGGGATTCAGAAGCTGGAATTGGGCCTCTTCCATCAATAGGAAGAGCCAAAGCATTTATAACACGACCTAAATAAGCTTCACTAACAGGTATCTGAGCAATTCTTCCTGTTGCTTTTACAGAGCTTCTCTCTTTTATCTTCAAACCATCACCCATTAATACGACGCCAACATTTTTGGATTCCAAATTCAGAGCAATACCTACTGTACCCTCTTCAAATTCTACTAATTCACCTGCCATGACTTCATCAAGACCATAAATACGAGCAATACCATCACCTACTTGAAGTACAGTACCGGTATTCACAATCTTGACTTCTCTATTATATTGTTCAATACGTTCACGGATAATATTACTAATTTCGTCGGCTCGAAGAGTTCCCATTAGTCTTTCTTTATTCTTTTTCGAAAACAAAGAGACAAAAAGTAGTGCCTAAGTTTGAACCTAAAGTAAAAGTTTAAGGGCTAATCAGTTATTTTATTTCTGCCATTCTATAGCACTGAGAATGGCAATATTAGCACGAATCATACGAGAGTGTAACTCACTATTTAAGGAACTTTTTAAAGTTCCTAGAGCTCTTTGTAAGGCTTGTTGCAGAACTCGTTGTTGGATTTGATTTCTCGCTCTTTCTTGTTCAAAAGCAAGGGTTTCTTTTTTATTATTTTCGAATTGTTCCAAACGATCATAACCAATTTGAATCAAATTTTGTTTGTCTCGTTCCAGATCAGAGTATTCATTCATTCGATACTCATTTGCTTCCTGTTCCACTTTCTGTAAACGAATTCGAGCCTTTTCAAGCTGCTCAATAGCTGTTTTACGTAATTCTTCTGAATTACGAAGAGTGCTCAAGATTCTCTGTTTTCGATTATCTAATAAATCATTTAATGAAAGTAGATTATCTTACCATGATAATTCAAAATTATCATGATCTCTTCCCAAACCAAACATGAATCTTTCGATTCATTTGGCTCTCACGCTCAATTCTTAATTATTGATGAAGAATATTTCCATATTCTTTTTTGAATCTAATGAGCCTACCCTCTCTTTTTTGTTTATATTCAAACATATTCAAACTGATAAAAGATCAGAATATATAATTAATTAGTTTAATTAATTAGTTAAGAGGACTCTTCTGACCATACAAAAATAGATAACTGTCAGCAAAGTTGTTTCTTTCTTTATTGATACTTGCTCCCTTTTTCTTTGTTTTTTTGAATTCAAAAACCTTTCATTAAAATGAAATAAATAGAAAAAAGTAAATTGAAAATTCGATTTTATCTTTTTTTTCCAATCCAAAAAATTTCTCTTTTTTTTTTATAAAGTAGGTCGTCAATTCGGCATTGGATAAAAAAGAAGGTGTTGA
Source organism: Rhynchospora pubera (assembly GCA_028095005.1). Lineage (NCBI taxonomy): Eukaryota > Viridiplantae > Streptophyta > Magnoliopsida > Poales > Cyperaceae > Rhynchospora > Rhynchospora pubera. The sequence goes on from JAMFTS010001938.1 coordinate 15,246, forward strand.
CTTATTTTCTTTCCAGTAAACGGTTCAAATGTTTTTATCGATATGAGTGTCTTATATCAAATAAATATCAATTATGCATTTTTCAACTATTTGGATACTCACGGAGGCGTGGCCAACGTAGTCGTAGAAAGAGTACCATTTTGCCCGGACTTCAAGCAGTTTAGCTTTAACCATGTTAAAGATCTCAAATTTGATTGGTTTTGATAGAGAATCAAAGTGAATTTACCAATAAATCACGAAATGCTATAGTTCTTCTATATGATTTCTGAATTTATTCAGAAGTAATTCGTCGAGATCGTACACCCTTTTCCTTAAAAAAAAGGAAGTGGAGCCGGATGAATCCAACTTTTTTTTGAAATAAACAACTCGCACACACTCCCTTTCCAAAAAAAACTAATATACCAATCACTACAATTAGATTTATTAGATTTGTTGCTAAAATATCGGTATTAAACCCGAAACTCCCGGCGAATGACCAGCGGTCCAAGAAAATGAAAGAATCGGTTACATTTTTCATATGTTCTCCTCTTATAGATAGGGCTAACAAAAAACAAAGTTCTTTTTCTATCACTTCACTCACCCTTTTTTGATCGATTTCTTTTTTTTTTCAAAAAAAAAGCAATTTATTAATCTCATTTAAGATTAACTCATTTGAATTATGAAGTCTGTCTTATCCCTTAAAATCTTTCCTAAATTCTGAAAAGAAATAAGAAAAAAGTTTCCATTATACTAAGCTAAGGACGGGCGAGCCGATCTGGGAATCTCTCATCCTCAAATCAGTCCTTTATAGTATAAAGGTTCAACAAATACAAATAACTTAATCCTTCACTTCAAAAGTGAAAAGAAATTTTTAATAGAATTTGAAGAAATAAAACAAAATTGCAAGTTCGAAAAATACAAAAAAATGGATAATCTAAGCTAAATGACTTTTTAATTCTTATTGCCAGAATTAAACAAAAGGATTCGCAAATAAAATCGCTAATGCCACGACCAGTCCATAAATTGTTAAAGCTTCCATAAAAGCTAGACTAAGCAATAAAGTGCCTCGTATTTTACCCTCTGCTTCTGGTTGTCTCGCAATACCTTCTAAAGCTTGACCTGCAGCAGTGCCTTGACCAATCCCAGGCCCGATAGAAGCAAGCCCCACAGCCAATCCAGCAGCAATAACGGAAGCGGCAGAAATAATTGGATTCATAGTAATTTCCTCACACTAAAAAAAGAGATGGTTAATGATACAATGAACTTCAAATCCAAAATATTACTTTATTGTATTGTATCGAATTTTTTCGATATCTCCTCTTTCTTTTCTATTCATGATAGAGTTGCTTTCTATCTATATTATAGAAATCAAGTTTGATTTTTTCTATTATAGTATATTCTTAGTTTAGTATATTTCAAAATTCAATTCTAAAACCAAGCAAGCAGATTTTATTGAATAATAGAGGTATTGAGATAAGCTAAAAAAAAAAAGACTATTTCGTTCGACGAAAACTAGTCAATGATGACCTTCCATGGATTCCCCTATATAAGCTGCTGCTAGGGTTGCAAAAATAAGAGCTTGAATACCGCTTGTAAATAATCCAAGCAACATGACAGGTATAGGAATTACTAAAGGGACTAAAGAAACAAGAACAACAACTACCAATTCATCAGCTAATATATTTCCAAAAAGTCGAAAACTTAGAGATAAAGGTTTTGTGAAATCTTCTAGAATATTAATTGGTAAAAGGATTGGAGTTGGTTTAATATATTTCTCGAAATAACTCAATCCTTTTTTGCTAAGACCAGCATAAAAATATGCCACTGACGTGAGTAAAGCTAAAGCAACCGTAGTATTTATATCATTCGTGGGGGCAGCTAGCTCCCCGTGAGGTAATTCTATGATTTTCCAAGGTAAAAGAGCACCCGACCAATTCGAAACAAAAATAAATAGGAACATAGTCCCTATAAATGGAATCCAAGGACCATATTCATCTCCAATCTGAGTTTTGCTCAAGTCTCGAATAAATTCAAGAATATATTCAAAGAGATTCTGACCATCAGTCGGAATAGTTTGTGGATTTCGAACAGCTATGATGACTGACACTAACAAGATAGCAATTACAACCCAAGAAGTGATAAGTACTTGGGCATGAATTTGTAAACCTCCTATTTGCCAATAGAGATGTTGGCCTACTTCTACACCAGATATCTCGAACCAAATATTATATGTTTTAATGGAAGATGATATCACATCCATATTTTCTTTTCCTCCGATATAATTTCAACGTAAAAAAAAATCAAAAATTTAGATTGTTTCTTTTTCAACTCACCAACTTAAGTATCCTATATTTAGGATACCAAGAAATTCTTTTTTATCCTATCAAAAAGAATTCTATATTTAGAAGACTCCATTATTTTGAGTCGACATCTAGAATTTTCGGATCACTTGACATTGATAGAAAACATCATTAGAATAAATTAATGTAACCGACGACTATTTCGATAGGAAATAGTAAAGGGAGGGAGTATCCTTAATTTTTGATTGATTTTTTCGAGAACCGTACGAATTTCGAGAATCGTACCAAAGTTATAGCCCTTGGTACACGTCATAATCTGATCTTGAATTGGGAGTTGACTATGATTCAAGGATTCAAAACATCTCCTTTTTTTACCTAAAGGAAAAGAAACTAAGCAGAATTTAGCAGTAGGATATTCCCTTTTCCATGGTAAAAATTGATAGAAAAAAAGCCCGCTATAGGAATTGAACCGATAACTATCGTATTACAAATGCGATGCTCTAACCACTGAGCTAAGTGGGCTAATATACTCAATGTTTTTTTTTTGAGTATTTTCCTTTAGTTGATCTTGTTTTGTTTATCCTTTAGTGTAGTTTTCATTTCGATTTATTGTATAAAATGAAATTCTCATAAAAAATAAAAGAAAAAAGGAGGCATTATGCATGTATCTCTTTCACTGAGATTCAGTAAAAACCTTAGGCCCATGATTCACATGGCCGCCGAAATCCATCACATCATATATGATGTCCTTGTTTATTATGATTTCTATAAACAAGGAGTCATAGATGGATCCAGATGGATCGAAAAAGTACGTGAGATCCTGAGTTTAGACAGGATCAAGAAAATTCATAAAAATTTCTTGATCTCCTTTGAAGAGACAGATTCTCTTTATGAGAAGCTTTTCGTTTGTTTTGAAAAACTTAATCGAGAAATCGAAGTCGAGTTTAAGGACTTTCAACCTCATCCTTATGAGATTGAATTCCAACATGATTTCGAAGATCTACAAAGAACCCTTCTTCGACTGTTACAAAATTTAGAACAATATTCCGACCGAATCGTTTTTTTAAATAAAGAAATCCACAGCACAATAAGAAGCTCTATATATAAAAGATTTTTTGATCTAGAGAAATCTTTGAGAAACGAATCACTCTCTGTGGCTTATAGAGAGTCCAATCGCGGCTTGGCTGTCATTTTTTATTTGACTCGAAATGATGATTGGTTGGAACTTCTCGATTTGGTTAAATCGAAGACTTCTAACCAATCTACTGATTCAAAAGAATCCGAAGATTCAGAAAATTCAACAGAATCCGAAGATTCAGAAAAATACAAAGAATCCGAAGATTCAGAAAATTCAAAAGAATCCGAAGATTCAGAAAATTCAAAAGAATCCGAAGATTCAGAAAATTCAACAGAATCCGAAGATTCAGAAAAATACAAAGAATCCGAAGATTCAGAAAAATACAAAGAATCCGAAGATTCAGAAAATTCAAAAGAATCCGAAGATTCAGAAAATTCAAAAGAATCCGAAGATTCAGAAAAATACAAAGAATCCGAAGATTCAGAAAAATACAAAGAATCCGAAGATTCAGAAAATTCAAAAGAATCCGAAGATTCAGAAAATTCAACAGAATCTAAGGAATCTACTGATTCCGATACTTTTGAATCAACCTAAAATTTTTTTTTTTAATAGTTAAAAAGTCCAATAGTTAAAAAGTCCAATAGTTAAAAAGTCCATTTTGCTCCTTGCCTCTATGTCATAATAGAGGCAAACACTTTGCTTGGATTAAAGCAATATCATAATTGCTTTAGTGGTATTAACGAAATCAAATATGATTTCAAAATCAATTAATTATTAAATTAATTGATCAGCTTGCTAGCAAATATTGATTTTATTTAGCGAAAATAAATAAAAAAAATGAAATTTTTTTATGATGATGAATCCTACTACTTCTAATCCTCCGATTTCCACACAAAATATAGGGCATATTGCTCAAATTATTGGCCCAGTACTCGATATTGTTTTTCCCCCGGGAAAAATGCCTTATATTTATAACGCTTTGGTAGTTAAGGGTCGAGGTACAATTGGTCAGGGGATTAATGTAACTTGTGAGGTACAACAGTTATTAGGAAATAATCGAGTTCGAGCTGTAGCTATGAGTGCTACAGATGGTTTAACCAGAGGAATGGAAGTGATTGATACAGGGGCTGCTTTAAGTGTTCCAGTTGGTGGATCGACCCTCGGACGAATTTTCAACGTTCTTGGTGAGCCTATTGATAATTTAGGCCCTTTAGATATTAATACAAGATCTCCTATTCATAGATCTGCACCTGCTTTTGTACAATTAGATACAAGATTATCAATCTTTGAAACAGGTATTAAAGTAGTAGATCTTTTAGCTCCTTATCGCCGTGGAGGAAAAATCGGATTATTCGGCGGAGCTGGAGTAGGTAAAACAGTACTGATCATGGAATTGATCAACAACATTGCTAAAGCTCATGGAGGCGTATCCGTATTTGGTGGAGTAGGGGAACGTACTCGTGAAGGAAATGATCTCTATATTGAAATGAAAGAATCCGGGGTGATTAATGAGAAAAATCTTTCCGAATCAAAAGTGGCTCTAGTCTATGGTCAAATGAATGAACCCCCGGGAGCTCGTATGAGAGTTGGTTTAACTGCCCTAACTATGGCGGAATATTTCCGAGATGTTAATAAACAAGATGTGCTTTTATTCATCGACAATATCTTTCGTTTCGTCCAAGCAGGATCAGAGGTATCTGCTTTGTTAGGTAGAATGCCTTCCGCGGTTGGTTATCAACCGACTCTTAGTACAGAAATGGGTACTTTGCAAGAAAGAATTACTTCTACGAAAAAAGGAGCTATAACTTCAATCCAAGCAGTTTATGTACCTGCGGATGATTTGACAGACCCTGCTCCTGCTACAACATTTGCACATTTAGATGCTACTACTGTACTATCAAGACCATTAGCTGCCAAAGGTATTTATCCAGCAGTGAGTCCCTTAGATTCAACATCAACTATGTTACAACCAAAAATTGTTGGCAATGAACATTATGAAACTGCGCAAAGAGTTAAGCAAACTTCACAACGTTACAAAGAACTTCAGGACATTATAGCGATTCTTGGATTGGATGAGTTATCCGAGGAGGATCGTTTAACTGTAGCAAGAGCACGAAAAATTGAGCGTTTCTTATCACAACCCTTCTTTGTGGCAGAAGTCTTTACTGGTTCTCCAGGAAAATATGTTGGTCTTGCAGAAACTATTAGAGGGTTTCAACTAATTCTATCTGGAGAATTAGACGCTTTGCCCGAGCAAGCTTTTTATTTGGTGGGTAACATTGATGAAGCTACCGCGAAAGCTATAAATTTAGAAGTGAAGTAGAGAGCAATTCAAAGAAATGACCTTAAAACTTTGTGTACTGACTCCTAATCGAATTATTTTGGATTCAGAAGTAAAAGAAATCATTTTATCCACAAATAGTGGTCAAATTGGTGTATTACCAAATCACGCTCCTATTGCCACAGCTGTTGATATAGGTCTTTTGAGAATACGACTGAACGACCAATGGCTAGGGGTGGCTCTAATGGGCGGTTTTGCTAGAATTGGCAATGATGAAATCATCATTTTAGGAAATGATGGTGAAATAAGTACTGACATTAATCCGCAAGAAGCTCAAGAAGCTCTTGAAATAGCTGAAGCTACCTTAAGGAAGGCTAAGGGTAAGAGACAAGTGATTGAAGCAAATCTAGCTCTTAGACGAGCTAGGACACGAGTAGAGGCTGTTAATGTTATCTCTTAAACATTGGATTTTGTAATCACTACAAAAAATCCAAATCAGTTTTATCAAAGTTTTTTTGATACTGTGTTCTTCTAATTGAAGACAATCAGTTTGAATGATATACAAACAAGGAAAAAAGAAGGTTAAGCAGAAAAACTTATTAGATACCAGGGTCAATGCAACGGTATCTAATAAGTTCTACCTACTATTGGATTTGAACCAATGACTCCCGCCGTATGAAAGCGATACTCTAACCACTGAGTTAAGTAGGTAATTGAAAACCAAAAAATAAAATTGACCCCTTCTCAAATTATATATAGAATATGCTTTCTAAGCAATACCAATCTATTTCAAGACCAATCTATTCATAAGAAATAAGTCAAAGACCTTTCTTATGGATTAGGAAATATCTATCTTGACAAGAGATCTTTTTTATGTTAAGATGTTTCGGACAAGGGCTATAGCTCAGTTGGTAGAGCACCTCGTTTACACGTGCGCCAATGTTTTTCAAAGAAGCTGTTTATGCAATAAACATGAATCAGTCTGATTCAAAAATCAATGTCTTACTCCATAGATCCATAGATTGGAAAAAGGGGGGAACAATAGCCTGACAAATAATCGGTTCAGCACGATTTTGATGTGATTCTCGATACAAAATCCAATAAAACCCGTCCTTGATTTGCTAGTTGATAAGGTGAATAGCAATCGATTCAATGCTAGGCATAATGAGTATGTATAAGGGCCTCAAGAAACCTCTTTTCGTCCTATGAGACTTTAAGGTGTATAAAGTCTCATATTTCACTCTTACAGTGGAACGATAGAGATTCTCTCATCATCTAGATGAACCTAGGCCGAAGGCAGACCTAAGTCAAGGTAACCCTTCTTTGAAACACTTTGGTATTGCTCCTAGATGCAGGATACTAATAATGAATCAGAGCACATGGAACCATTTCTTTATTTTCATTTTTCCTGGAAAGAAAAAATATGGTGGATTAACTGATTTTCTTTCAGTTAATGAAAGAGCCCAATGCAACAAAATGCGTGTTGGGTCTTTGAAACAGTTTGAACTCATTTCGATAATAAATTCAGTTTAATCTGTTTTACCGAGAAGGTCTACGGTTCGAGTCCGTATAGCCCTAATCCATTTCATTTTTGAAGACTTTTTTTTAGCTTTTATTTTTTCATTCACTTAAGTACTTGTTTTTATAGGTTGCGTTGGTTAGTCCATCATTTCATTTATCAAATGAAAGTTACAAGATGTCCTATGATGGAAACATATAGGACACAGGAAAATCAAAACATTGAATCATTTTAATGCAACTAATTAATTTAGTGTAAAATCTAGTACAAGAAAGAGAAAATCTCATCTTTGAATCCGTATTCGAAATGATAATTGTATATATATACAATTATCATAGTATAATAATTGATATATGGTGAATATATCAATATATATTCTTTTTTCCATATATTCATCTATTCTATGAATATAGAAGAGAAAGGATATTTCTATTCAAAAATACTTCAAATAGAATATGCTAAAAATCCATAGATATTTCTTTTTCTATGCAAGAAAAAGATTAAGAAATAATTTTATTATTTCATGGATTTATAGGAATATGAAATACGTTAATTATATTAACGTGGATGTATTTCATCGTATTCTTTTTTATTTCTTATCTCTTATTCCATAAGAGATAGAACTTTTTTTTCGAAAAAAAAGAGAAGGTGAAACCAAATAATGGGAGAAACCTTCTTCTGTTTAAGAAGGTTTTATGTTTCCACTATATCGAATTAGAATGGAAGCTAAAAAGAAACAAGTATTCCTTGAATGAAATAGAATCTTTAAACAAGACATGTCACAAAGTCAATTCGATTTGTTTTGTTTGATCAAAATCGATTCTTGTCTCACTTCAGAAAAGAAGTTCTGGTTGAATTAACAACCGCAGTTCGAATCAAATAATTAAGCATATCTCCATTTTATACGAAGGAGCCCTTTTATGTTTCTGCTTCATGAATATGATATTTTCTGGGCATTTCTGATAATATCAAGCCTTGTTCCGATTTTAGCATTTTGGATTTCAGGAGTTTTAGCCCCGGTTCGTGAAGGACCAGAGAAGCTTTCAAGTTATGAATCAGGTATAGAACCTATGGGGATGCTTGGTTACAATTCCGAATTCGTTATTACATGTTTGCTCTTGTTTTTGTTGTTTTTGATGTTGAAACAGTCTTTCTTTATCCATGGGCAATGAGCTTCGATGTATTAGGTGTATCTGTATTTATCGAAGCTTTTATTTTTCGTGCTTATCCTAATTGGTGGTTCAGTTTATGCATGGCGAAAAGGAGCATTAGAATGGTCTTAACTAAATATTCAGAAAAAAGAAAAAAAAAGCAAAGAGAGAATTCCATTAAGACAGTTATGAATTTGATTGAGTTTCCGCTACTTGACCAAACAACCACCCATTCTGTTATTTCAACTACATCAAATGATCTTTTCAAATTGGTCAAGACTCTGCAGTTTATGGCCTCTTTTATATGGTACTAGTTGTTGTTTCATTGAATTTGCTTCATTAATAGGTTCACGATTTGATTTTGATCGTTATGGATTGGTACCAAGATCAAGTCCTAGGCAAGCGGACCTAATTCTAACAGCCGGCACTGTAACAATGAAAATGGCTCCTTCTTTAGTACGATTACATGAACAAATGCCTGAACCAAAATATGTCATTGCTATGGGAGCTTGTACTATTACTGGGGGAATAATGTTCAGTACTGATTCTTATAGTACGGTTCGGGGAGTCGACAAGCTAATTCCTGTAGATGTTTATTTACCGGGATGTCCGCCTAAACCAGAGGCAGTTATAGATGCTATAACAAAACTTCGTAAAAAGATATCCCGAGAAATTATGGAAGACAGAACTAGATCTCAAGAAGAAAATCGATGTTTTACTACGGATCATAAATTTCATGTTCAACGCAGTACTCATACTGGAAATTATGATCAAAGATTGATTTATCAATCACAAGATACTTCAAAGATATCCTCTAAAACGTTTTTGAGATCTAAAGATTCAGTATCTTCCTACGAATTACTTAATTAAATAGGGTTTTTTTGCAGAATAAGAAAGAGCAAGTAAACCTTTCCTCACAATTTTATGGTGAAATACTTATAAAAATGGGAGAGAGATCAATAGAATGGAGAATGATCATTTGCAAAATTATTTATCTGATTGGCTGGTCAAGTATGAGCTGGTTCATAGATCTTTAGGCTTTGATTCTCGAGGAATAGAAACCTTACAAATCAAAGTCGAGGATTGGGACTCTATTGCTGTCATTTTATATGTATATGGTTACAATTATTTACGTTCTCAGTGTGTTTATGATGTAGCACCAGGCGGATTTTTAGGTAGCGTATATCATCTTACAAAAATACAATACGGTACATATAATCCAGAAGAGGTATGTATCAAAGTATTTGTACCTAGGAAAAATCCTAGAATTCCGTCTGTTTTCTGGATTTGGAGAAGTGCTGATTTTCAAGAACGCGAATCTTATGATATGTTGGGAATCTCTTATGAGAATCATCCACGCCTTAAACGTATCTTAATGCCTGAAAGTTGGATAGGCTGGCCCTTGCGTAAGGACTATATTACTCCAAATTTCTATGAAATACAAGATGCCCGCTGAATGATAAGAAACAAATGTCACTTATATAACACGACTTCCAATTTCATTATTTGAGTCAATGAATATTTTGACGTTGTTTAGATGAAGCAAACAGAATAACTGCAGTATATTCGGATCATGGATTCAAAGTTTTTCGATTCTTTTATTTGGAGGAGAAGTAGAATATTCATGTATTTTCTATCAGCTTAAGATTTTCGAATTGCACCCCAGAAAGTAAGGTAAGCAAAAAAGAAATAGAATAAATAGAAAAAAATCAATACGAAATTCAGAAATAAAAAGGAATCCAATTTGGATTCTGTTTCAAATGCATTCTGTCTATCTATTCTTATCCTCTAACTCTTTATTTTAAAAGTCTTTTTTTGAATTTCGATAATCAAAAAAGAGCATAGCCTGATTCATTCTATGCTTTTCCATAAGCATAGAAATTTTTTTGATTTCTATCTTGCAAAAAAGATGTTTGGATTTCT
>JAMFTS010001936.1:0-25475 GCA_028095005.1 Rhynchospora pubera
ATAACACGACCCTGACTGTCAAACTACAGACTGGTTAAAATTGAAACCGTTTAGGTTGAAAGCCATAGTGCTAATACCCAAAGCAGTGAACCAGATACCTACTACAGGCCAAGCAGCCAAGAAGAAATGTAAAGAACGAGATTGTTGAAACTAGCATATTGGAAGATTAATCGGCCAAAATAACCATGAGCAGCTACGATATTGTAAGTTTCTTCCTCTTGACCGAATCTATAACCTTCATTAGCAGATTCGTTCTCAGTGGTTTCCCTGATCAAACTAGAGGTTACCAAAGAACCATGCATAGCACTGAATAAGGAACCGCCAAATACACCAGCTACACCTAACATGTGGAATGGATGCATAAGGATGTTGTGTTCTGCCTGGAACACAATCATAAAGTTGAAAGTACCAGAAATTCCTAAAGGCATACCATCAGAAAAACTTCCTTGACCAATAGGGTAGATCAAGAAACAGCAGTAGCAGCTGCTACTGGAGCTGAATATGCAACGGCCAATCCAAGGACGCATACCTAGACGGAAACTAAGTTCCCACTCACGACCCATATAGCAAGCTACTCCGAGTAAGAAGTGTAGAACAATTAGCTCATAAGGGCCACCATTGTATAACCATTCATCAACAGATGCTGCTTCCCATATCGGATAAAAATGCAAACCAATAGCTGCGGAAGTAGGAATAATAGCACCAGAAATAATATTGTTTCCATAAAGCAGAGAGCCAGAAACTGGCTCACGAATACCATCAATATCTACGGGAGGAGCAGCAATGAAGGCAATAATAAATACAGAAGTTGCAGTCAATAAGGTAGGAATCATTTAAAACACGAACCATCCAATGTAAAGACGATTTTCAGTGCTGGTAATCCAGTTACAGAAGCGACCCCATAAACTTGTGCTTTCGCGTCTCTCTAAAATTGCAGTCATGATCAAATTTTGACTTATTCTATTCTCAAAGACTCCCAAGCACACATATTAACTAGAACTCGAATTAATCGAGATGAGTTAATTCATAGAAGGCTTGTTAATTAACCATTATAGCACGGTTTTATTTCAACGTCAACCCATGCTAAAAAAAAAAGATATATTTCATGATCTTATCATGAAATAACATAATATAATATTACAAAATAAAAAAAAACGAAGAAAAATATTCAAATGTTTTTATGGGTTGCCCGGGGCTCGAACCCGGAGCTAATCGGATGGAGTAGATAATGTCTCGTCTGTTAGAATAAGAAAAAACCCCTCCCCAAATCGTGCTTGCATTTTTCATTGCACACGACTTTCCCTATGTATACATATCATACTGATATTTTGATAAAATAGTTTACTAATTTGAAACTAATTTAGTTGATTCAATTATAAACTCCAAGTTCGTTTAGTAAATTTGAGCATTTCAGAATCTTAATTTCTAAAAATCCAATTCTTTACTTTTTGTTATTTCTAATCTATTGAAATTCTAGGTCTCATGATTGATTAGATCATGAATATGGGTAATATCCAAATACCAAAAACGTTCTTTCTTTGATCTATGTAAAGAAAAATGAATTTTTTTCTTGGAAGACTACAGAAAGAACTTGTTCTTCTTCTATAATAAATTCTTCCAATAATCTTGGACCTAAGCTTTGCAAAAGCTTACGTACTGTACTCTTATTTTTACGAGCCAAAGTTCTAGCACACGAAAGTCGAAGTATATACTTCATTCGATACAAAATTCTCTTTTTCGAAGATCCACTATAAAAAATGAAAAAGATTTTTCCATATTCGACCCAAATCGACTAATAATATCATAATCTGATAAATCTGTCCAGATTGGCTTACTAGTAGGATGTCCTACTATAGTACAAAGTGAAGCTTTAGACAATGATCTAATGAGAAGAATGATTGGAACTATAGTATTAAAATCTCTTAATACGAGTATCTATTAAGATAGAATACTCTAGTATTTGACTTCTTACTGACCAAATGATTTCTTTTTACATTTGAAGAATAACCAAGAAAGTTGAATGAATAATAGTCGAATTGGTTTCTATGAAACCTATTCGTTTGAGACCAAAAATGAAAATAATATTGCCAAAAACAGACAAGATAAGATTTCCACTTCTCCATAAAAAGATCGGTCCCTTTTGATGCTAGAATTGCTTTTCCTTGGTATCGAACATAGTGCATGAAAGGATCTGTAAAGGGCCATATAGATCTTTGTAAAAAAGTATGATGTACTATTTTCACATGTTCTATTTTTCCATTAAAAATAGATTCGCTCAAGAAAGGTTCCAAAAGATGTTAATCGTAAACAAGAAGATTGTTTACGAATAAACAGTAAACAAAACTCATATTCAGATACATAAGAATTATATAAGAACCGAGAGAGTCTTTTATTTTCTTTTGAAAATATAGAAACCAGTCTCTTTGAAATAACGAGACTATTCCAATTAAAATAGTCTAAGAGAAAGAATCGCAAATAAATGCAAAGATGGAATATCTTTGATCCAAGATTGAAGAATTTGGACTAATATTTCAAAATGAATAGGATATGGTATTAGTATGTCCGGACACCTTATTTAAAATACAAGAATTTCTCCTCTAAAAAAGAAAATATTGAATGAATAGATCGTAAATTTTGCAATTTACAGATTTCTTTTTGATTTCGAGAGGAAGCAAATAGAAATCCTAGGTAGAATGGAATTTCTATAACAACACCAAAACCCTCAGATATCATCTGAGAAAAAAAAATGAGCATAAAAAAAACGGTTGGGCTCATTAATTTGATTGTGGTTACAATTTTGGAACAACCGAATTCATCAAATAATTCGGTTGATAGATTCGAGTAATTAAACGTTTTATAAGTATTAAACTCGATTTATTGTCATAGGTAATCAGCTTTTTCGCAGGTTCGAAAAGAGCATTTAAACCATAATCATTAAGCAAATGCATAGATATACTCTTGAAAAAGGAGTGGATATAAGCATTTTTGTTGACGAAATTGATATTTTTCTAGATATTTTTGAAATTCTTTCATTGAAATGTCTACTTGAAACCAGAAGAATTGAGGCTTTTCTAGGTTTTATCAGATGATACATAGTGCAATATGGTCAGAACAGAGTATTGGTTATTTGATTTTATCAAATCTTTTCATTCAATATGAAAAAATACTCCGGAAAAGAAACGAGTAGCCCAGCCAGCCTATTCAAAAAAAAAGATTTTATTCTTTTTTTTCCATAAAATTTAGTTTCTGGATTTGTTCGGATTTGAATTTCACAGGCTAAATATCTTTTATTTTTGCAACCCAATTGCTCTTTTGATTTTGGAATCAATCTTTTTTATCAATATACAGTTTCTTCTACACATTAATCTCCAATTCAAAATAAAGAATAATTAGGATTCCTTCCAAAAATGAATCCGATCAAAAGTTCAATCATAAAAGAACTCATCGATTTTTTTCTCCGATCAGGTACTAATATATTTTTAACATCTAATTAGATCGGGAAATTGTTCCAATGAAGAACATAAGCTCGTTTCTTTTTTATTTGAAACGAAAAAATTGGAGCCATAGGGCTCTATCCATTTATTCACTAGACCCAACGAAAATTCGGAGAATTCCTTTATTCTCCCTTCTTTCTTCTTCCAAAACTCAAAACAGTTTTTAAGAACTTATAAAAGATTCAGATTAAGAAGAAATTCCAAAAAATTCGACTTTCAATAAAAGAAAAGTCGAGAAATAGTAGTAAAAAAATTGAAAGAATTCAAGAATAAACTTATTATTACGACATGCTGTTTTTTCCATTCATTTCCTTTGAGGATCAGTCGCGGTCTTATAGACTCTACCAAAAGTCTGGACGAATTTTTTTCTTCATCCAAATGTGTAAAAGATCGTAGTCGCACTTAAAAAGCCGAGTACTCTACCATTGAGTTAGCAACCCCAGATAACTGATAATAAAGAGACAGGTAGATATGATCTAAATCAAATTCATTTTATTGCATAAGTCTGTAAAAAACGTGAAATTTACAAACCATAAATTTCATTCGAGAAAAAATCTCAATTCAATTACTAAAATTGAGAAAATCGACTAGGAAATCCATTCATAGCAAAATGAAAAATCTCCTATTTTTATTTTCTTTTTTGATCCAATTTTTCTTCGTGAATTCTTCGTCTTTATTAAAGACGATATCTTATATTAAGATAAAATACAAATGGAATATTTGAATAAATTGAATGTTTGAATAAATCGAATGTTTGAATAAAGTGAAGAAAAGATAGAGAACGAACTAAATCATTTTATTGATCTATGATCAAATTATATTTGATCAATACAATATTGTATTGATCAAATACAATTTGTCAATAGAAATTCAATATTTAGAAAAATAGAAATACAAACTCCCCTACTTCTCTCCTACTTAAGATTTTATATATTTTTTCTTTTTATATACCGAAATCTCGTTCTTTCCTTGCTTTCATTAACCCAAACCTCTTTCCTTAAAGAATTCTGTCTTCCTTAAGATATCATGAACAGTCTCTGTAGGTTGAGCACCTTTTTCAAGAAAATAAAGAATAGCAGGAACGTTTAAATAAGTTTTTTTCTTTATTGGGTCATAAAGACCCAGTTTTGCAATATCTCTTCCTTCTCTTCGAGACCTAGCATCAATTGCAACGATTCGATAGATGGCTCATTGGGATAGATATAGATAAAAAAAAGGTCCCCCAGAAACGTATATGAGATTTTCATTTCATACGGCTCAAGAAAAATGTTCAAAATTTCTGAATAGAATGGAAAATTGAATTAGAAAATCATGAATTAGACTATGATTCAAATAGACTCCTTTTTCCTTTCATTACAGAAAAAAAATAGCATTCATACTCATAACTCAAGTTAAAAAATAATATTTTTGAAAAAGTTCAAAAGGAAAATCCTTATTGATTTCTTGGAGCTGTCTCTAAACTCTTTTGCTTGTCTTATCTCTAACCTACTGATATCTGTCAATATCACCAATTCCATTGTTGAGACAATTTCAAATAGTGTTTTCTTGTTCCGGAATTTTTTATATTTTTTTTCTAGAATCTTTGGGTTTATACATTACTTCGGAAACCTTTTATTCCTGTCAAAAGGAAAGCAACATACTTTTTTTTATTTTCTTCTTTTCTTTATAAATCAAATACGAAGGATTCACTCCCATTCCACCTTATGATCAAAAGAGTTTTACCAGTTTCCAACAACCTTTCTTTTTATTTTTTCTACTTGTTCGAATTGGTTTTTCGCTTTTTGATTTCGATACTAAAAATATACTTACAAAGATTGGTTTAAATTAGTTGAATTTTATTAATTACATTCTCACTAACCCTAGATTCTTTCCCCTGTTTGATAAACAATCAAGTTTTTTTATCTCGAGCTCCATCATGTACTGTTTACTGACAACCTAATATCAATTAGGCTTTTGACAGAACAGAACAGATTATGTCGAGCCAAGAGCATCTTCATTACTATAGAAAATGGTGGATATAAAAATCCACAGACAATTATGTCCTTCAAGTCGCACGTTGCTTTTTACCACATCGTTTCAAACGAAGTTTTATCATGACAGTCTTCT
The DNA here is from genome assembly GCA_028095005.1 of Rhynchospora pubera. Lineage (NCBI taxonomy): Eukaryota > Viridiplantae > Streptophyta > Magnoliopsida > Poales > Cyperaceae > Rhynchospora > Rhynchospora pubera. The sequence goes on from JAMFTS010001936.1 coordinate 5,601, forward strand.
AATTTTATTTAGAAACAGTATGGAATTGATTCCATATGGAATCATGAATAGTCATTGGTTCAACCGATAATAGTCCATATCTATCCGATAGGTAAAGAAAAGAATATTGTGAAATTTACTGAGATCTTTTACAGAAAAATCAACGGAATCTGCCTAATCTTGGTTAGGCTTTGTGTCTTTGCTATCTCTTTCCTCTGCGGAATCGCCGCTCATTGGATTTGTGTTTCTGGGTCCAACAATGATTTAGGAGAAGTGGGATCCTCCATTGCTTTATGATCATCTTTGGTTTGTTCTATCCCATCAGAGAATACTCGGGGACGGGGGAAATCGATACACAATCCTTCCTCTTTTTGAATCAAACTCACTGATTTCGATCTTGACTCTATCCCCATGTACTACAAGTATATGATTACGACGTATATTGCCAGAGAGATAACCCAGAACGATTTGATTATTATGATCCAAACGCACGTGGAAAAGGATATCTTTGATCGGGTCCACAATGGTTCCTTCATACACAAAGTCGTCTTTTCCTGTTGTTATCTTTTCTAGGAGTGCCACTCTTGTTTTTTTTCATAAACAACATGGATTCGATTCATATTAATAAATTTTTATTTAACCCTAACTAATTCAAATTGCTGGTTTCCTCTTTAATGCAAAAGAGAGTTGTTCTCTCTAACTTTTTCCCTATATTTTTAAATCGTCAAAAAATATCTGCGAAAACCAAAAGTTATCGGTTCAAATCCAAGGAAGGCCTTTTTCTATTTTAAAATAGAAAAGGAGTTCTCTTGAAACCTACCCATGAGAAGCCATAGGCTATCCCCGTCCTAAGGTGCTTCTAAAAGAAAGGATCTTGTCAACGTCCATAAAGAATAAAAGAATTTCCATTTCGTTATTTTCAGTAATTAAAGATAAAAAAATAATTAGCAACAAAAATAAAATAATAATTGGATCAATATCATGTTGGCCAATAATAAAATGATTAACCAAAATACTCGAATAAGATTCTTATTCAAGAATCTTATAATTCTTTATTGAAATGATTTTATATAATGATCTTTATGATTCTTTATAAAGCCTAGAATGACCCTTGCGAATTGCATACACCTAATTTGTTAAGAATCAATCGAATTGAAACTTGATCATTGTCATTGGCTGGAATTGGAATAATCTACAAGATCTGGATCACAATTTGTATCGAGTAAACAAATTGTCGGAATACCTAAAGTAATACATTCTCGAAGAGCTATATGTTCTTTTTGCTGATCAATGATGATCACAATATCAGGTAACTCCTTCATATATTGGATTCCGCTGAGGTATTTTTTGCAAAATAGCTAATTTTCTCTTCAAGATTGCTGCATCTCTTTTGCGAAGGAAACTTGAATTGACCCTCCTTTTCTGATGCTTTTAAGTTCCTTAACTTACGAAGTTTCGCTTGTGTAATGACCCAATTTGTTAACATACCACGAAACCATTTTTTATTAACATAATGACACCGAGCTCTTATTCCAGCCAACTTCTACTAATCTGCAATTTTTTCGGGTAATTGGTTTAGTACCAACGATTAAAATGTTTTTTCCTTGACTTGCTGCATCAAAAAGTAAATTACAAGCTTCTGATAAAAAACGAGCAGTTTTAGCGAGATTTGTAATATGTAATACCTTTACGTTTGTTTTTACCCTTTGCAAGGATATAAGGAGTTATTCTAGGATTCCAACTCTTTTGACTATTACCTAAATGAACTCTTGCTTCAATCATCTCTTCCAAATTAATGCTCCAATGTCTTCTTATCATTTTCTCTCTCACTTCCTTTTTGTTTTTTTCTTTTTTTTTTAAGAATCAAAAACGATGTACCTTGAAATAAATAATTGTTCCGATGGAACCTTCTACCGGTAATTCACCATTGATGCATGACACCAAACCCTAACCAACTTTTTGAATTCCTTATTTGATTTATTCTGACTTGATTGATTCAAAAATCCATAATCAGATTGAATTCAAAAATTATAGTGAAAGGAAAAAAATGAATATGTTTTCGTTTTAATATTAAGTAAAGAATAGTGAAATCTCAAAAATACAAGATTTTTATAACATTCATCAGAATTAGCCTTATAAAGATTATTGAACATCATAATTCTTTATGATGTAACATAATATCTAACATTTCCAACTCAAATAGAGTTTCCGTTTTTTTTTTCTAAAGCAAAGCTTTTCTCGTGTCTTGAAGGGATGTACACATTTTTTCAATCCAGTACCAATAGGTAAATCCTTCCCAGAACAACGTTTTCTTTCAGGCCTTTCAACCAATCAATACGACCTCGCAGAGCAGCTTTTGCTAAAACTCGAGCAGTTTCTTGAAAACTTGCTTCGGATATGAAACTTTGAGTATTCAGAGAGGCCTTTGTTACTCCCAATAAGATTGCCCGATAAAAGATTGATTCATCCAGAGCAACGTCCTGCTCGTTCTGCTCGGAATAACCCAACTCTAACTCTCTAGGCAAAAAGACATTAGGACATCCCATCTTCTGAAACCCAACACTTTTGATGTTACTTGACGTATAATAATCTCGATATGTCTATTATGGATATGTACCCCTTGGGATCGATAAACTTTTTGAATCTTATTAACCAAAGAAATACGACTTTGGGCTATGGTTAGTTCAGCTCCAATGAAGAAAACCCAAGGTACTCCAAGAATTCTTGGTATACATTCATTCCAGGTTTCAATCCTCCTTTTGAGATTTTTCGATATTAAAGCAATCGAACGCACTTCGAAAATTTGGTCTACTTTTGGAAGACCTTGCGTTATATCGCTAGATCTTGATTTTTCATATAGAAATGTAACTAATACATCTCCTTTATAAAAGATTTTTTCATAATGACCATGAACGGTTGCGCCTGAAGTGAGCAAATAGGGCTTAGCTGACCTTATAACTAAAGAATCCAAATTAAGAATTACAATCTGACCAGATTTTTGGACGTATGGTTTGTCTTGAAATAGACATACATTTTCGCAAATAAATTGTCCAAGACTTATTGTTGTCGATGTGTCTTCCCAACTATCGTCATGAAAGTTGGGGTACCAATTCCAATCGAATGGGTTTAAAAAAAAAGCCATCGGGATTGTAAATTCTTCTATTCTCATCTATTAAACAGTATTCAGCTAGTTCAAGTTGAACTATTCTACATCTATTATAGATTTGATTCAATACTTCGACAGTCTGCTCCAAAAGAGAAGGTCTTACAATTAAACATGAATCAAATGTAGAATTTTCTATATCTATAGAAAAGATGTTCAGTAGCAGAAAAACCCTCTTTCAAATTGTCAAAAAAAATCAAACCCATTGTCAAAATAGGCAGAGAAAAAATATTTATTTAATAAGATCTCATTATGAGTTACTAAATTAGTAAATGAATAAAAATTCGTTATTTTAGGTAAAATAGTGCCTAACTGACAAAAAATACATAGGGGATTCCTATTTATTGGAATCGTATTCTTTTTTGAATCGATCCATTCGAGAACAATTGGACGATGACAAGATTATCAAAGATTGGTATTCCTTATTTCGATTTAACAAAGTGCCCATAGTTCCTTGCCGTTGACTAAATGATTCAATCTTTGTCTTAGAGTCAAAAGGATTGATATTGGTACGATCTAATCGATTTTCAGAAATCGATCCTGAACTTGCTCTTTCATATCTATTTCCAATATATGAAATAGTAGGCTTAAGTAACTCAATTTTTATGAAATTGCGAATTAAATAACTTGTCTTTATCTCAACAAATACAGCATGAACCTCTTCTTCTATAGAAGAACTATTTTGTTCTTGGTCCCAATTCAATACTAAAACAAGTCCGAACTAATTGAATACTTTTGAGACAAATTATTCGAATTGACTTGTTATCCCCATAAAGGAAAAAATTGACAACTCGAATTTGAAGATTGTCTTTTTCTTGCAATAGATCCTGAGGGAAGAGCATTGCTAAATCAATCTCATCAGGTAATTCATATGGAATTACAGGTCTAACTGAAAAAAAATACTTTTTCTTAATAAGTGTGATTCCCTTGAATATAGATCCAATCTTTCCATTTTTGGATTTCTTAGAATTTTTTTTTTCGGTTTCTCGTGGTATCAAAAGACCACTGTACCTAAATATCTTATCTGTTTCCCTGGAAAATGAATATCTCCAGAAAATATTCTGAGTTCAATATATTTTTTTGTTTTCTCCACTTGGACTAATCCACCGATTCGGCTTCTTTATTTAAAGTAAGCCATGTATTTACTCCAATGATACTATTGTTCCGGACCTTTATAGAAGAGGATCTTGGTAAGATATGGACTTCTTCGGGAATGAAAAAAAACGAATCTATTTCCCTTTGGTCTTCCGGGCTCAATTCTTGTACTTCTTGATCCTCAATCCATGTTTGGTCTTCCAGACTCAATTCTTGTACTTTCTTGATCCTCAATCCATGTTTGGTCTTCCAGACTCAATTCTTGTACTTCTTGATCCTCAATCCATGTTTGGTCTTCCAGACTCAATTCTTGTACTTCTTGATCCTCAATCCATGTTTGGTCTTCCAGACTCAATTCTTGTACTTCTTGATCCTCAATCCATGTTTGGTCTTCCAGACTCAATTCTTGTACTTCTTGATCCTCAATCCATGTTTGGTCTTCCAGACTCAATTCTTGTACTTCTTGATCCTCAATCCATGTTTGGTCTTCCAGACTCAATTCTTGTACTTCTTGATCCTCAATCCATGTTGGTCTTCCAGACTCAATTCTTGTACTTCTTGATCCTCAATCCATGGTTGGTCTTCCGGGCTCAATTCTTGTACTTCTTGATCCTCAATCCATGTTTGGTCTTCCGGGCTCAATTCTTGTACTTCTTGATCCTCAATCCATGTTTGGTCTTCCAGACTCAATTCTTGTGTTTTTTTATACTCAATCAACGTTTGATATTTTTGATATTCAATCAACATGTGGTATTCCGGAAATTCTTTTATTCCTTGATCCTCAATCAACGTTTGGTATTCCGGAACTTCCTGATCCTCAATCAAAAACAAATTCTCTTTTTTTATGATTGACTCCATCTCTATGATTCCATATTGAATAATTCCTGAACTGCTTATTCTGTATCGTGGATCATCAAAATAAGCAAGAATACTATTTCGATGGAAAATACCATTTATAGGTATTTCCATCGAAATCGAAAAATAGGGTATTGGGTTCTTTTTCCGATTCTTTATCGTATTTGAATGGGATAAAAAATCGGTTTCTTCGCTTTTTCGACAAGAAATACAAATTCTCTTTCCTGAATAGAAGGATATATGAAATTCGAATGATTATTCGATATGATTTGATCAGTTCGTAAATGTCCAAAATTTCCCCTTTACTAGAAGTGTCCAACACTTTACATCTTACTTGATTATTAGTCATTGAAAGATCAGGAATAGAAAGAAATCTTTCTTCAACAGAAAAAGAATCAACATTCATTTGATCTTGATCCTTGTGGACTAAAAAAGACACTCTACCGGATCTGCAAGGACTTCCTTCTAATACCCATAAATGGCTTGTTTTGGTAATAGATGCACATTACTATATGGATGTTTAGGTGTATGGTAGACATCGGTACTTCCAGTGCAATTCTCCCCCCTGATTCTGAATAGATATGTTTTTGGACTCTCTCTTTCAAAGGAAAAGTAGATATTCCAGTACGAATCTCAGCAATAACTTGTTCAGACCTCGACATATTGATCATTTTGAACTAAAATCAAACTTTTCGCGGGGATACTCAAATCATGGATCATATCCCGACTCTCTATAGTTACATAAAAGTTTGTAGAACACAGAAAGGCAGGATGCCCATGACGGGTACGTGTGGGATGAAGCAAATCCTCGTTGAACTTGATTTTTCCATGAAAAGGAGTTCGTACATGTTGGGCGGTCCCACCTGTAAATACTCCCCCAGTATGAAAAGTTCTTAATGTGAGCTGAGTTCCTGGTTCCCCAATCGATTGACCCGCAATAATACCTACAGCTTCTCCCAATTCAACCAAATCACCATGAGTGAGACTTCGACCATAACATAATTGGCAGATCCAAGATGTACTTCTGCAAGTGAAAGGACTTCTAATATATATTGGTTGTGTTCGAAAGGCTATGAATTGATTGATCAGTCCAATCCCAATATCTTGATTTCGAGTGGCAATGCATCGTAGACCGATATAGATATCATCTGCTAATACACGACCGATTAGTGTTTGGACAAAAAAAGGTTTCTGTCATCCCGTTTTTAGGGCTCACGGAAATACCTTGGATAGTACCACAGTCTCTTCTACGTACAACAATGTGTTGAACTACTTCAACAAGTCTACGAGTAAGATATCCAGCATCTGCTGTTCGTATAGCAGTATCTACAACTCCTTTGCGAGCTCCATAACAAGAGATTATATATTCGGTCAAAGAGAGTCCCTCACGTAAATTACTTTGAATGGGTAAATCAATCATTTGCCCTTGTGGATCTGACATTAATCCTCTCATACCTACTAATTGGTGTATCTGAGATGCATTTCCCCTAGCTCCTGAAAAGGACATCAAATAGACTGGGTTAGAAGGATCACTCATCTGAAAATTAGGATTCATTTCTTGTTTCAAATATTCACTTGTAGCATACCATATTTCAATAGATTGACGTAATTTTTCTACTGCATGTACATTCCCATAATGATGGTGTTTCTCCATCAGAGAACTCTGATGTTCAGCATCTTGAACTAACCACCGTTTCGATGATATTGTTAAAAGATCATCAATTCCTAATGAGATAGATGTAGCAGTGGCTTGATGGAAGCCTAAAATCTTGAGTTGATCTAAGATATGGGATGTATATCCCATTCCAAAATGAGCTATTAATCTGCTAATAAGTCGTTTCATAGCAGTTCCATTTATGACTTTATTGTAAAAGGCTTGTTGTTCTGTCATAATTACCTCTATATCTTGCTGAGTGGGATTCGACAATAGACATGAGTCAGTGATTTGAAGATAGAATTTCCTTTATTTTAATCCGAATTCATGCAGACATTCAAAAATTTTGATACTAGTGAAATTAGAAAAAACCGAATCAAATTTCACCGACCAGAAAGAGCATCACCCAATCGATTTTTTGAGTTTCGATAGTGTACGAATATACCGGGCTTGACTAAACCCTTGTATGGCTTCTTCTATCTCTCGATAAAAAGAAATATGACCAAGAGTGGTTCGAATGTATATATACCGGATTTCATCTTTTGCGTTTTTTATTATTAGATAGTGCCCATAAATCTCATGAGAAGCACCCAAAGATTCATATTGAACCTCAATGGGAACCTCACTTGACCCAATAACACATGGATCTAGTTTCCATCGGAGCCACAAAGCGCTATCTAAACCAATTTTTTTTTGCCGATAAGCTCCAAGTGCATCATATGAGCTAGAAAAATAAAGTTCTTTTTCTGTATCATAGCTATTGTTTTGATTGTCAACTGGTTTATTTTTACAGTTTTTGTAAGTATATAGATTATACTTATTTCGATTATACCTATTTGCACAAATCCCTCGACGACTCCCGGTGGTTAATACATAGAGTCCGATAAGCATATCTTGAGTTGGTACACAAATAGGGTCTCCAATAGCAGGAGATAACAAATTGATATGAGAAAACATAAGTAAACGAGCCTCCGCTTGGGCTTCCAAAGATAAAGGTAAATGAACAGCCATTTGATCTCCATCAAAGTCTGCATTAAAACCCTTACAAACCAATGGGTGTAAACAAATAGCGCGCCCTTCCACTAAAATAGGTTGGAAGGCCAATATGCCTAATCTATGCAAAGTGGGCGCTCTATTTAATAAACAGGATGCCCCTGCATAACTTCTCGAAGTATTTCCCATACAATAGGTTCTTTTTCGCGCTCTCTAATCTGCCTTTTAGCAGTCGCTGTGTTAGAAGCGAAATGTTTCCTAATTAAATCGCGGATTAGAAATGGTTGGAAAAGCTCTATTGCGATTTCTCGAGGTAATCCACATTGATGTAATGAAAGAAAAGGACCTACAACAATAACAGAACGCCCTGAATAATCAACCCGTTTCCCAAGCAAAGTCTCACGAAATCTTCCCTCTTTCCCTCCAATTATATCTGAAAAAGATTTGTAAACTTTATTATAACTATCCCACTTCGGTTCTCCGTGGACCCCAGTATCAAGAAGTATATCTACAGCTTCTTGTAATAATTTGACCTGAGAAATTACAACATCTGTGTCCGGAGAGGTATTTGAGGCTAATAGTCTGCTAAGATCATTATTCCGAATAATCACTCTTCTATAAAGCTCATTAATATCCGAACTTATTAGTTTACCCCCATCTATCTGAATAATAGGCCTCAATTCGGGAGGAAGAACTGGTAAAAAGTACAGAATCATCCATTCTGGTTCTATATTTGTTTGAAGAAAACGTTTAGCTAATTCCATACGTCTAATCAAAAAATTCTTTCTTATTTGAATTTTGATATCTTCTGATTCATTTCCAATAGATTTCTCGTTCGCTAATTGTTTCCATTCTACTAATGAATTCTCGATAAGAATTCGTAAATCTAAATCAGCTAATTGCTCTCTAATAGCATCAGCTCCTGCCAGAATTTCTCGATTTTGAAATGTCTTGAAGCCTCGGGTACTAAAAAAAAGTGGAATGTTGTATTTCCGGGATTGGATTTCATATTCGAATAAGCCTCGTAATCGTAAAAAAATCGGTTTTTTAGCTATGGGCCTAGCAAAAGAACAATCGAGATAGGTTCCTATAGGATTCCCCCCTTTTCAAATCGGACGTGAAGGTTTCCTCTCATCCGGCTCAAGTAGTTGCACTAAATAAAAAAGGAGTTCTTTCTTATTTTTAGACTTTTTTAGATAAAACGTTACAAAGAACTACTCTTTACTCAAGTTCCCAGTAAAACAAATCTCTCGTTGATTCATTCTTCTTTTACTTCAATTTGATAAATGAATTACTTATCAAAAATGAGAATGTAAAATTCTTGAGTAGTCTACTTCCCTTATGAAGTCTCTTCAAGACTTTTGATTCTTGAATTCATACGGGATTTATTTGTCTATATCTCATTCCATTTAATCTTTTAGGTCCCCTACTCACCTCGGCGGTTATGTCTTAATATCCCTTGAAGCATATATGCGATAGATAAACTCCTGTAACCGTACTATAATTTGCTTGATTAAGCAAAATCTTTCTCTGAAAGAGATGGAATGGTAAATCTCATGAAAAACGATTTTCACAAGGTATAACTAGCTATTCCTGTTTATCTATTACGGAATCGACCATGGATTAATTCCCCTTCAAATTGGAAGTATAGAATACACCAAAAATCCTAAGTTTCATGTTATTTCTTCCAAAACACATGTCAGACCAAGGGCATCCCAAATGGATCGAATGGGATGACAGTTTCTCAATTCGAACCTGTCAAATGAGAATTTTGATCAAATCACACACCGCAATATACTAGGCTTTTTAATTCTTTAAGGGGTTGATCTAAAAGATTCGCAATATAACTAGGAAGACGTTTTAAATACCACACATGAGTCACTGGACATGCAAGTTTGATGTACCCCATTTGATATCTTCGTATCCGAGAATTAGCAAATTCTACCCCACATTTTTCACAAAATCTTGGGTTTTCTTTTTCAGCCCCAATCTCTTTAGAAATTCCACACGCACAAACTCCACTTTTTATGGGTCCAAAGATTTTTTCGCAAAACAATCCATTTGTTTCTGGTTTATTGCTTTTATAATTAAAAGTTTGAGGTTTTGTTACCTCTCCAACTATTTCCCCATTAGGTAGGATTTTGGTCGCCCAAGCCTTTATTTGTTGAGGAGAAACTGGTCCAATTTGAAGTTGTTGATGTTTATACTGGTCCATCATAAAAAAAGATTGAAAGGATGCTTAATTCAGATCACACGTCCTTCCTATGAATCTGGAAGTTCTTTTCAGATACAAGGAAATAATTCAGTTCTAGAGCCAAACATCGTAGTTCCCGAACAAGTACTCGAAAAGTTTCTGGCACATCATCGTCGGGGTTAGGAGTTCTTCCTCCAGTAAGCATAGTATTTATTATTTCTTTACGAGTTCTAATATGATCAGATTTATAAGTAAGCATTTCTTGTAAAATATGAGCAACACCAAATCCTTCTAGAGCCCAAACTTCCATTTCTCCTACTCGTTGTCCCCCTCGGTTAGCCCTTCCTCTAACGGGTTGTTGTGTAACAAGTGAGTAAGGCCCAGTAGAACGCCCATGAATTTTATCATCAACTTGATGAATTAATTTTAGAATATAGGACTTTCCTATTAGAACGGGTTGTTCAAAAGGATCTCCTGTTCTTCCATCAAATATTTTGCTTTTTCCAGGGTATTCAGGCTCAAATACCCATGGATTTTTTGTTTGTTTACTGGCTTCATATAATTCAGAAAAGACTAGTTTTCTCGAAGCCTCTTGCTCATATCTTTCATCAAAGGGTGCTATTCGATAATGTTTCTTTAGCAGATCCCCTGCTAATCCAAGCGAGCATTCAAATAGCTGTCCCACATTCATTCGTGAAGGTACTCCTAAAGGATTGAAGACCATATCAACAGGTGTTCCATCTTGCAAATAGGGCATATCTTGTCGAGGCAAAATCTTGGAAATGATACCTTTATTGCCATGTCTTCCAGCTACTTTATCACCTACCTTGATTTTACGTTTCTGTAAAATATATACAGAAATCATTTCTAAAATACCACTCGAATCGTCCTTCTCAATCCATTTCGTATCAATAACGAGACCTCTTCCCCCTATAGGCAGTCTTAGAGAAGTTTCTTTTGTAGTGCCTAAATCATTACCAAATAAAGCTCCTAATAACCTATCCTCTGGTACCAATTCATCCTCCATCATTGGCGTTAATTTACCTACTAGAATATCACCTGTTTCTACCCAAGATCCCAGCATCACAATCCCATTCCTATCTAGCTTGCGGAGGAAATGAGTCTCCAGATGAGGTATTTTCTTAGTGATTATTTCACGGCCTTCAATTGTCACATAAGTCTTAACTTCATATCTCCGAATGTGAAAAGACGTAAAAATATCTTCATATATCAGACGTTCGCTAATTAGTACTGCATCTTCAAAATTGTAACCCTCCCATGGCATATAAGCTACCAATATGTTTTTCCCTAAAGCGAGTTCCCCACCAACTGTAGCGGCACCGTCTGCTAAAATTTGACCTTTTCTCAAACATTTACCTCTCTGAACCCGGGATTTTTGGTGGATCAAAGTTTTTTTGTTGGAACCTTGATACTTAACTAAAGGAATACTTAAAATATTCCCATTCCTTGATAAAAGGATCTTGTGATTATCAGTAAAAAAGACCTTTCCCGGATGTCCAGCTATAACTGAAAACCCCGAATCTACAGCCGTTTGGCCTTCTAATCCAGTTCCAACAATACATTTCTCGGACTGACAAAGTGGAACTGCTTGGCGCTGCATATTCGAACTCATTAAAGCTCGATTTGCGTCATTATGCTCGATAAAAGGAATAAGGGAAGCTCCAATAGAAAAATATTGGAAGGGAAAAATGCTTCGAAGATGAATCTGTTCCCACGCAATAGTTAGGAATTCTTGACGGTATCGAGCGGGAACAACCTCTTCCTCTTGAATACCGCGATTCAAGGTCAAAGAATTTCCTGCTGCTACCATATAATATTCATCTCGAGTTGGTGATAAATAAACCATCTGTGCTTCTTTTTTTCTTGGTTTCTCAGGTATTTTATAAAACGGACTCTCTATAGATCCCCAATGACCAATCCTCGCATGAATAGCTAACGATCCATTAAGTCCAACATTAATACCTTCGGATGTATCAATTGGGCAAATACGCCCATAGTAGCTAGGATGTATATCTCGGATCCGAAAACTAGCAGTTCGACTCGTCAACCCTCTAGGACCCAAAAAACTCCATTTTCGTCCATGAGCGACTTGTGCTAATGGATTAGTTTGATCTGAAACTTGCGATAAGGGGTGAAGGCCAAAAAACGATTCATAAGTAGTTGTTAATGAAGTTGAACTTACCAACTTTTGAGGACTTGATACCCATTTCTCATCACGGATTGCTAAAGATATAGTATTCCGAATCGTTTTTTCTAAACGAAAGAGAGCCAATCTGAATTGATCCTGTAAGAGATCTCCTACAGAACGAATACGTTTATTCTTCAAGTGATTCATTTCATCAAGTGTACCCATTTCCAATTTGATTTCGATCAAATGATCCGCAGCAGCCAATACATCTCGTGGTAACAAAAATAGATTATCCTGGGGTATATCAAGATTTAGCCTCCGGTTCATGTTTCGTCGGCCAATCCTTCCTAATTCGCATTTTCTTTCAAAAAATTCATGATATAATTTTTGATATAAGAATTCTGAAAATTCCATATCTTCCTCTTCTATAGAAGAAAATTTTTTATAAAACTCCAAAATCGCATTCTCTTTTGAACTAATCTGTATTTCTGTCTTATCATTCAGGAAAGACAAAAAAATCTCAGGGTAACAAACATTCTCTAGAATTTCTTTCAGATTCAAACCCATAGCTGATAATAGAACTAAAATAGATATCTTTTGTTTCCTACTCACACGCGCCCATATCCTTGATTTTCTATCCATTTCTAATTTGAACCTTCTTCCACAATCTGATATTATAGTCCCGGTATAGACAGGAATTCCCTTATTATCCAATTCTGAACGGTAGTAAATACCAGGACTTTGCAATATTTGATTGATCACAGTTCTATATATTCCATTTATAATAAATGTTCCTAGGGAAGTCATTATAGGGATATTTCCTATAAAAACGGTTTGTTCTTGCATATTTCTACTGATTTTTCGAATTAATCCTGCGGGTACATATATTCTTGAAGAATATGTAAGTGATTCATAGATAGCATCTCTTTCTTTTATCAAGGGTTCTATCAATTGATATCTTTCCACAAATAATTGAAATTCCAGATTTTGATTTATATCTTCCATTTTTTCTTTTGGAAACTGATCAAGTTCTTCCGTCAAGCCTTTAGTAATGAATCTGCAAAAACCCTCAAATTGTATCTGATTAAACCCAGGTATTGTGGACATCCCCTCGTTTTCATTCCGGATCATCTTATCTTGATCTGAAGCTTTCTTTTTCACGAAAAAAATCCCATTAGTTGCTCATTATTCATCGACCCCTAAGATCGATCTAGTAATGATCAAATTTCTATTCTCTTTACTAAATCATGTAAAACTTGATGTTCAAAAAAATTCGGAAAATCTTATTTATTTATCGTAATAGGAATCTTATTTATTTATCGTAATAGTTTCTTATTACTAAGAATAACATATTCAATTCCTAGAATTGATAAAATAGTATTGAATTGCATAACAAAATGATTATACTAATCAAATAGTATTTTGTAAGGGCATGTTGGTATAGTTATCTATTCATCTGCATATTCCAATTTTTTTGGAATTGCATTTGGAACAACAGAGTTCGAACTAGATCATATAGTTATTGTATTCAATACATTCGATACGGTGCAAAAAATTCTCTCTAGTTTGGGATAGTATATGCATAAGTAAGATTCTTACTTAGAATCTATGTAATTATTTCTATTCTGGGGTTTACATTACATATAAATGAATGTTGAATTCGAATTCCTCATTTTCAAAATTTCGAATTGAAAAGGAGAAAAAGGCTTGATTTTTTCAAGCAATTGATACTGATCAATTGTATATCAATTTGATTTTGTTTATCGTATTAAAGATACGATATGCAATTGAAGATATAATATCAATTTAAGAATTCTTTGTTATTTTAAGATAACAAATCAAAAAATCCGAAATAAAATGAATAATGATTATTATTCAAATCAAATTCTAGTTAATGGTTCTAATTTGACCTAAATTTTGGAATCTATCACCGAAAATCCTTTTTGATCCTTTCAAGAATTCTTGAAAAGATCAAAAGAAGAAGTTCTTCATTTCATTTAAAGAGTATGCGTTTTGAAATAGAATTGATCGAAGATAACGATCTATTTTGAATAAATCCAATACAAAATAGAACTCTCCTTCTTTTTCGGAAAGAAATAAACAAAATTAATGGATTAAAGAAAAAAAAATTGAATCTTTTTGATGAATTTTGGATTGCATTTGGCGACATGGCCAAGCGGTAAGGCAGGGGACTGCAAATCCTTTATCCCCAGTTCAAATCTGGGTGTCGCCTTTTCAACAAGATACTTAGAATTCCGTTTTCTATATGTTATTCTTAAAATCCAATTTGTTGATACTGGATTTTTCTAATTCCTAGTTCGACAAAATCAAAAAACTTATCCAGTGGAATTCAAAAAAATCAAGAAATAGGTTTAAGAGTTTTAGTAACAGCCTTTCTCTCTTTCATAAAAAGAGAGGCAATAAGCTTAGGTAAAATAAAAAATATGGAAAGTCTACAATAATGATAGTTATGTATCTTTATAATCCATTTGGGTTTTTTTCAAAAAAAAAGTTTGTACGGCAAAATTATCTGTCCTTAAGGTTTTCTAATTTCATGAGGAATTCTATATATTCGAAGCACAATATATTTTTTTATTGGTTTCTCAACAGCCTTATAAATAGAAATCAGAATCTTTTTTTGACTCTTTACTATACTAAAAATTTGATTATGATTATTGATCAATAATCGAATATTTACTTCATAGAAATAGGAGAACAATTCATATGGATTTAGTCAGTTTTGCTTGGGCTGCTTTAATGGTAGTCTTTACATTTTCACTTTCACTTGTAGTATGGGGAAGGAGTGGACTTTAGTTAAGAGAATTTATTGAGAAATCGATTGAGTAATCAAATAATATCAATTGTTGATGGATGGATCCTTTTTCTTGCAAAGCTTTATAAAAGCTTGTCTCTCTTTCACAAGATACCACTGAAAAGAATACGGTATTTCATAGGATAGAAAAAAATAATGAATAATAATTCATTTGATTCCATAATCAAGGATTGATTCTAGTTTCGTTGTATTTTAAAACCAAAATCTAGACATGATAGATAGGAAATTTTTGAACCAAAAAATTCCTAACGTCATTAATCGAAAATAACCTATAGTAGGGAATATTCTCTACTGCGAAAGAATATAGTTCTTTCTTTCGCAGTAGAGAATTCGCGTTCGTTTTAGTTAAAACTTGGGATTCTTTTTTTTTTTTTTGAAAGCTTTCTTTTATTTTTTTAATGATGGATAAGAATTTCCAAATCAAGTTTGATTCAATTTAATCATTTTGACTGACTGTTTTTACGTAGATAATAAGTAAAAAAGCAGTAGGAACTAGAATGAACAGTGCAGTAGCAATAAATGCGAGAATATTGACTTCCATAATCTCATTTTTCCCTTTTTTTGTTTTCGCAATAACTCGGTCGGGATGTAATCCCATAGAGAGGAGATATTGAGCTCCTATAAATACAGAAATTTTTAAAAGATGGCTTGCATCCTGATAATATGAATTGGATCCTTTATTCATAATAAAGGATATCTGATCTATCAAATCAATTCATCATTGAGAATTCAATCGTATAACATAGGAAGATCTTTTTTTTACCCATACTAATTTGAGAATGGGATTTTTTTATTGGATTTGAAACCTTTTCCACTTTTTGTGTTCTAGAACTTACTGTCTGTCTTCTTTAATCTTCAAAAAATTTTCCTTGCTTTTTCAATTAGAAATTAAATACAATTAAGCATTTTTATATGACTCAAATCCTATAGTCAGTTATACACATATCAAAAAAAAAGACTCGAAGTACCATGGGAGAAAGAATACACAAAAAATCAAATATTCCAAGAAAGAAATTCACTGAAAAGGCTTATTTCTTGGCCTTCTCTTTTATTTTAGTGAGTCTCTCCTTTTTCGGATTTGGAATGAAATGCATACATTCCAAATTTTAGTCTACTAGTTGAATGAGAATAGTAGAGCATATACAAAAAATCGGAACTAAAAACTCAAAGAAGTTTAGTTTAATATTCAAACTACTTTGTTTTTGAAGGTAATTATACAAAGTTGATTTTTTATCAAAAAAAATGAATCAAACTTGTATATCATAGTAAAATGGGATAATTTCGTTGATCAAGAACAGTTGAAAAAAAAAGGAGTGTTGATGGTATAAATCAAAGACTAAATATAGTCTTTGATAGTATTCGAAAAATCAGTATATGAGAAATCATTACCGTATCAATCAATAGATAATAGTCAAAAAAATAAGATTTCTGCATCGATATTTATGTGGTTGAAAAATACGAAACGAAAACAAAAGAGATATTCATTCCCATAATTATTAAAAAAGAGATCTTGCTTGTTTTATGCTTCCCTTTTTCCACGAGAAAGGAAAAAAAATTCAATAAATTTTTCGGATTCTAGTTCGGGACTGACGGGGCTCGAACCCGTAGCTTCCGCCTTGACAGGGCGGTGCTCTGACCGATTGAACTACAATCCCAGCGAAGCAAGTATAAATGGAATACCATTCCATTTAGCTGTACCTTTTTTACAAAAGGGTATATTGATATATATCCCCTTTTCACATATGATATATATCATAGTACTAGTGACACAGATTACTAGTAATCTTTTCTTTTTTTCTTTTTTCATGAGACTTTATGAAAGGTATTACTGAACTTAAAAAACGTTCCATTCTTAGAAAGAAAAATGAATGAGAATGTATGTAGAATATGTATACATACATGCACTCTTCTCATTCATGTAATGAATGAATGGAATGGATGGTTTGGCATTTCCTTTTCTTGAAGTCCTTAAAGAAAAGGAAATGCCAAATATAAAAAGAGGATAAATCAATTATATTAATTTCTAATATACGTATTCATAGAACAGCATTATTGTTCATAAAACAATAATAATGGGCCGAGCTGGATTTGAACCAGCGTAGGCATATCGCCAACGAATTTACAGTCCGTCCCCATTAACCGCTCGGGCATCGACCCTGGATAATTCTAGGGTTAATTCTTCCTTAACCCTAGGCTTCTTGATAAACACGGGAGAATTCATCTTAGGTTTCTTGACCTGGGGTAATTCATCATTAGGTTTCTTGAGAAAATATTATCAACTTTTTACCTTACCCCCAGGGGAATTTGAATCCCGCTGCCTCCTTGAAAGAGAGATGTCCTAACCGCTAGACGATGAGGGCAAATCTGTTTACATATCGTAAGAAGTCAGTATTTCAATTATATTACGAATTTTTTTACTGTCAATATATTATATGCCTAACACTTCGTTCAATACATGCTTAAATACGCTTAAATCGGCGTTTTTTTTTTCAATTGTTAGAATTTTGTGTCATTTTGTCATCAAAATACCTTTTAGAGCGTTTATACGCCATTTTATGGCGTTTTAGGATTTTTTTATTTGATAATTGATTCATGAACCATCCTATGCTAAATTCTAAGAAAAGGGATCTAACAAAAAAAGATCGGTTGAAGCATTTCTTCAATTTAGGTAATTATTTAATTAGCCTGCTCGAAAGAAGAGAAATACTTCATTTTAACTTGAGTAAAGCATAGCTCATTGCTTCCTTTGATGTTCAAATCAAATATACTGCACACTAAGCTATAAAGAAAATCAGAAAATTCTCTTTTCTATTTCATTCAAAAAGATTCGGTGTTTCCGTTCATACATAGTATGAAATTTTCATCACCTATTTCAATAGAATTTATTGAACTTATATCAATGTAGGTGGAATTAGCCCATTTACCCTATTTTGGTGTAAAAAAATAGATTGTTTCTGAATAAATTCCTATGCCTTATAGGAGTATATCTATTCAAATAGAATAGATATTCTCAAAAAATCTGTAAGTAATATTTCTGACTATGTAAATCTGTTATAAATTAATTATGCGAACCCCTTCTAATGAAAAAGGAAAATGGCTAATTCATTAATCAAATGGATATGCCCTTTTAACTCAGAGGTAGAGTAACGCCATGGTAAGACGTAAGTCATCAGTTCAAATCTGATAAAGGGCTCTCGCTACTATTCATTTCGTAAGATGACATCCATGAACTGATCAGCAGTAAACATGAAATGAGGTTTTTTTTAGCACCAAAAAACAAAAAAGAATTTTTTTACAGGTTTTTTCCTTAGGACTAATGAGAATTCGGAGGAAATTTGAAGAATCCGACAAAGTGACATCAGCCACAGGGTAAACTCGGACTTCCCAACCGATTCTATTCTAGAGAGAGGTCAACGATAAACATAGACAATAACCCCACTCAGTTCTCACTATCCAAAATGATGCTATGATTGCGTTTTTGAATAATAGATAAGGAGTTTGGGAAGCCGAAAGTCATCGGTTCAAATCCAAGAAAGCCTTTCTTTTCCACTAAACTCAAATTTTATACCTTGTTCTTCAAGCGAACTCTGTCAAAAAAAAAAAAAAAAAGAAAAAATGAGCATAAAAATGAGAAAGAATATAATGAATTTGAATTTTTTTTCGTTATTTTATGAGAATGAATATCCCATTCTCATAATGACTAATTGGAATAATTGAATCTTCTTAGGAGTAGTTTGGCCATAGTGAGTGACATAGTCTTATTAATGTTTCAATATTCCAATTTTTTGTTCTGGGAGGCATGACATAACGGAAATATTCTAGAATATTTGCAAACCAAAAAAGTGTTCTTATTTCTACATCTACATTTTTCTTAGAAAATCCACTATTTTCTTTCAAAACGAAACGAAAAAATAAGTGGACCTAACTCATTGAATAATGACTCTATCAACTATTCTGATAATTAAATTCGATAATAGATAAGATTTTCTAAGCATAAGCGGATTCTTTTTATTTCCTTAGACCACAGCAAAACAAGAATTTGCCAATATTTACGATTTGATATTTTTGTTATTGGATATTGATTCTATAGGATCAAATTATTATTCCTTTCTGTTATATAGAAAATATTGAGAAAAGTTTACTTCAAAAATCGATTTTGAAATATCTTTCCTTCACGAATTAATATTGTTTTGTTGTTTTGCCAATACAATAGGGAAGGAAGGGGAGAAAAGGATTTCTCTTTCAAAGATACCATTATTTCATATTCCTATTTAATGGTATGAAAAAATAGGAAATTTTTTGTTTTTTTACGATATCTTCTTAAAAGATATATTCTGAGATATGAGTCATAGAAAGTAATGACTCATAAAGCAGTTCAGGATTTCCATATTGTTAATAAGCAATAATCCGGTCAAGCTCATGAATTTGCTAGATTATTTTGTGGCTTAATAGAAAAAAAAAGAACTTGTATCTTCGAAACCCATTGTAAATAAAAGGGCATTGAAGGAGAAATCATCCATAGATGATTGAACTATCATATGCCTTAGAATTACCATGAGGTGTTCGAAAATGGTTGAAGTAATTGAACAGGAGGATCACTATGACTATAGCTCTTGGTAGATTTACCAAAGATCAAAATGATTTATTTGATATTATGGATGACTGGTTACGAAGAGGACCGTTTCGTTTTTGTAGGATGGTCGGGCCTCTTGCTCTTTCCTTGTGCTTATTTTGCTTTAGGGGGTTGGTTTACAGGTACAACTTTTGTAACTTCATGGTTACTCATGGATTGGCTAGTTCCTATTTGGCAGGTTGCAATTTTTTAACCGCTGGCAGTTTCTACTCCTGCGAATAGTCTAGCACATTCTTTGTTGTTACTATGGGGCCCTGAAGCACAAGGAGATTTTACCCGCTGGTGTCAATTAGGGGGTCTGTGGACTTTTGTTGCTCTCCACGGTGC
>JAMFTS010005898.1:0-25474 GCA_028095005.1 Rhynchospora pubera
AACCAAAAATTCACTCATGCAGTGTTCTTGGGTAGCACCTATAGAGATCAAGATCAGTTACCAAAACGAGCTTTTCTATTCATATATTTGTACTTGTATCAGCATTCAGCAATTAATTGAATGATTAGGCAGTATGTTTATGTATTTATTTAATTTTTCCAGTGGCTCAATGTTACAGAATAAACCAGTATCCACATGCTATGCTCTCTTTTTGCGGTTCAAATCACATGTTTAATTAGCTAGGTGTAAAGACAGTATAGTATTGACTTACATTTTGAATAGGATATGACAAAAGACTACCCTTTATGTACCAGTATAGAAGTTGATGTTTAATCAGTCACACTGATGTGTTCCCCTCTTTGTACTGCTTATTGTATACTCTTCAAGTTTCTTGAATCTGTTTGAACCAAAGTTTGGCAGGGTTGGCCTGCTGGTTTGCGAAATGGTTTTAGCCTTTATGTATCACTTCAGTTGTTGATATTTTATCATTCATACATGCCTTACAGCCCCATAACTACTTGCTGCCTTTCTGGTATTGAAATTCATACTCTACATTTGCTGAATTTTGTTTAAACTTACATTGGCCAGGTGGAGCTCGCCGGTTTGCCTTAATATGGAACAAGATAATCACAACCTTTCGTGAGGAAGATATTTTAAGTGATCATGAAGTCTTGCTCCTTGAATTACCTCCTGATGTGTGGAATGTTGGGGTGGTGCGGTGGCCATGCATCCTCCTGTGCAATGAGTTGTCACTAGCTCTCTCTCGAGCGAAAGAGCTGAAGGGCCCTGACCGCCGTCTCTGGAAAAAGATTTGCAAAAATGAGTACCGTCGGTGTGCGTTATCGAGGCGTATTACAGTGCAAAGCACCTCTTGTTGACTATTGTCAAGGAACAGACAGAAGAGCACTCCATTCTGTCTCAGCTTTTTATTGATTTTGAGGATTCAATGAGGGCTGAGAAGTTCACAGTGGAGTACAAAATGCCAGTGCTGCCCAAGATCCACAACAGCCTGAAATCCCTTCTGAAAGAACTTACAAGCACCAAAAAAGACACGACAAAAGTTGTCAACCAACTGCAGAGCTTGTATGATATCTTAGTACGCGACTTCCCATCTGAGAAAAAGACTATGGATCAACTGAAGCAGGCAGGGCTTGCACCGTCCAGGCCATCAGAGGGCCGGCTTTTCTTTGAAAATGCAGTGGAGTTGCCGGGGAGAAGAACATGATGTATTCTATCGGCAGGTTAAGAGGCTGCAAACTATCCTCGTCTCAACAGACTCCATGAGTAATGTTCCCAAAAACATTGAGGCCAGGCGGCGCATAACCTTCTTTTCCAACTCTCTTTTCATGAACATGCCGCGGGCCCCACAGGTTGAGAAGATGATGGCGTTCAGCGTGCTAACCCCTTATTATAGTGAGGAGGTGGTGTACAGCAAGGAACAGCTCCGTTCTGAGAATGAAGATGGTGTTTCTATACTGTTCTATTTACAAAAGATTTATGCAGATGAATGGAAAAATTTCGTGGAGCGCATGAAAAGGCAGGGGATAGTGAAGGAGAAGGAAGATGAGATCTGGGACAAGGGGCTGCAAGAGCTGCGGCTCTGGGCCTCATACAGGGGCCAGACGCTATCCCGCACAGTGCGTGGCATGATGTATTACTACAAGGCTCTAGAGATGCTTACGTTTCTAGACTCTGCCGCTGAGGTGGATATACGAGACGGGCGTGAGCTTGGGTCAGTCAGTTCAAGGCGGCAGGAAGGCAGTTCCCATGGCCATGGCAGGGATAGCATAGGCCAGTCGCCAACTTCTTCAAGGACCGTGAGCCGAGTGAATAGTGATGTGTCTGCGCTGTTCAAGGGGCATGAGTATGGCACCGCACTCATGAAATTTACATATGTTGTTGCTTGTCAGATTTATGGGTCTCAGAAGGCAAAGAAGGACCCACGTGCAGATGAGATACTGTATTTGATGAAAAACAACGAGGCATTGCGTGTAGCATATGTAGATGAGGTGGAGAAGGGAAATGGGAATGAAAAAGAATACTATTCAGTGCTTGTCAAGTATGATAGGAAGCTGGAGAAGGAGGTTGAGATTTACCGCATTAGGCTCCCAGGCCCACTCAAGCTTGGAGAAGGCAAGCCAGAGAATCAAAATCATGCCATCATATTCACCAGGGGTGATGCTGTACAGACTATAGATATGAACCAAGATAGTTACTTTGAAGAGGCACTTAAGCTTCGAAACCTTTTAGAAGAGTACAACCGTCACTATGGGATCCGAAAGCCCACTTTATTGGGGGTTCGTGAGCACGTGTTCACAGGTTCAGTTTCATCCCTTGCCTGGTTCATGTCAGCCCAGGAAACAAGTTTTGTTACCCTGGGCCAACGGGTTTTGGCCAACCCATTGAAGGTCAGAATGCACTATGGTCATCCTGATGTGTTTGACCGGTTATGGTTTATAACCCGGGGTGGGATCAGCAAAGCTTCTAAGACGATCAACATCAGTGAGGATATCTTTGCAGGGTTCAACTGTACCCTTCGTGGGGGTAACGTGACGCATCATGAATACATCCAGGTTGGTAAAGGGCGTGATGTTGGTCTGAACCAGGTATCCATGTTTGAAGCCAAAGTGTCGAGTGGTAATGGTGAGCAAACCCTGAGCCGAGATATCTACCGGTTGGGTCACAGGCTGGACTTCTTTCGCATGCTCTCCTTCTTCTACACCACTGTTGGATTCTACTTCAACACCATGGTAGTTGTATTGTGTGTATATGCCTTCGTATGGGGCCGGTTATATCTATCTCTGAGTGGACTGGAGAGCTCCATTAGGAATGAGGCTGACAGCACCACCAATGCAGCCCTTGTGACAGTTTTAAACCAGCAGTTCATTATACAGCTTGGGCTGTTTACTGCCCTTCCTATGATTATTGAGAATTCACTAGAGCTCGGGTTTTTGAATGCAATCTGGGACTTCATTAAAATGCAACTCCAACTCGCCTCAATGTTCTACACCTTTTCCATGGGCACAAAGGCACACTACTACGGCCGTACTATACTTCATGGAGGTGCTAAATACCGTGCCACTGGCCGTGGCTTTGTGGTGCAGCACAAGAGTTTTGCTGAGAACTACCGGTTATATGCGCGCAGCCACTTTATCAAGGGTATAGAAATTGGGGTGATCCTGTGTGTTTATGCCTCATACAGCGCAATCTCAAAAAATTCATTTGTTTACATTGCGCTGACAATATCCAGTTGGTTCCTAGTTGTGTCATGGATCCTTTCACCATTCGTTTTTAACCCATCTGGATTTGACTGGCTGAAGACTTACTATGATTTTGAAGAATTTATGAATTGGATCTGGTGCCCAGGCGGAATATCTGTGAAATCAGAGCAGAGCTGGGAAGTGTGGTGGGAAGAGGAGACCGACCATCTGCGTACCACTGGGCTATGGGGGAAGGTGCTGGAAATAATTCTTGATTTGCGGTACTTCTTCTTCCAGTTTGGGATAGTGTACCATCTTCACATTGCCAGCAACGATACCAGTATCTTGGTTTACTTGTTGTCATGGATATGCATTTTAGTAGCAGTGGTGTTGTTTGTTGTAGTGTCTCATGCCAGAAACAAGTATTCAGCCAAGAAGCACATTTACTACCGAATGGTACAAGCTATCACTATAGTTTTGGTCATCGCAGCTGTTGTGGTGCTTCTGAAGTTTACAAAGTTTGAGTTTGTGGATATATTTACGAGCATGGTAGCATTCTTCCCAACTGGCTGGGGAATCATATCCATACTCCTGGTGTTTAAGCCAATCCTGAAGCGTACAGCCATGTGGGACACATTACGGTCTTTTGCACGGTTTTATGATGTCCTGTTTGGGTTGGTAGTGGTTGCCCCACTGGCAGTGTTGACATGGCTTCCTGGAATTCCTGAGATGCAGACAAGGATTCTCTTCAATGAAGCCTTCAGTCGGGGTCTCCAAATTTCCCGTATTCTTACTGGCAAGAAGACACACACCAATTAATTCAAGGTAAGAATTATGTTTTTCTTCTTTAGTATAGTAGGATGTGCAATGAATTATTCATTACATCAGGAACAAGTCTTTCTTTTTTTTATTTTTATAATAGGGCATCAATTATTGAAAATTAAATGCAACTTGGAAGCACCTGTTTCAAGTAAAAATAATTATATATGTTTTATTTGTAGGTTTTGAAGAAAATTTTGTCGAGAGATGATCTGATCAGAATTGTTTGTACAGGCATTATGCAGTATTGGGCTCGTTTAATATTATTTGTGATGCACTGCAGTTTATAAATTAGCTTTATTTATTTTTTTTAACAATTGCTTTGATAGATTTGTAATTAGTTCCTGTAATGAGTCAGTGCAATTTTTGTTTAAGGTTTATTATTTGATTTTTAAATGCTCGAAGTAGTGAATAGTGCATTTTTGCTCAATATTAATGCAAACTTCTGTTATTATTTTTTCTTTTATTGTTTCTCATATTTTCTTGCTTAGATCTGTGTTCGGTTTAGGGCCTGATCGGAAGGGAGATTGATTCCATTTTATTTCATTAGACCGGAGTTGATTGGAGATAATTTCCAAATGAAATTCGATGATCGGAATTAACAAAAGAAGAATTTAAGGGAATTGAAATTTGATAATAAAAAACCCACTAATGAATCCTCCAATGGCTATTACTAAACATTCGGATTCACAATTTTGGATTTGACCATTTTGTCCTTATCATGCTTTGTATGAATGAACTTCATCTATCGTTAAATAATACTAAGACAAATTTAATTAAATAATCGAGAAATTTAAGCTGATTTAATAGGGTTGGACGAAGAGTCTGGAACGGACTTGATATATCTCCTATACCTGCCTACTGTCCTTGATACAAAGTAATCGGTACACTATCAAGTCTTAATTGATACCATTCTTCATCTAACAATCAAGCAAATGGTGCCATTCTTACATCTAACATGAGGGTATCATTTACTGGCACTAACAACCATAAAATCTGGTAACATGACAAGCGCACAAGTCCAATTAAGGGTGTGTTTCACAAGGCTTGAAAATTTGTGGGAACATATGAATATAAATATTATGCTATTTTCCTTAGTAATCTCATGTATTTAGCTGAAATATTTGTATGCCTTTTGTATTTCTTGTGCATAAAATTATGCATCATATCAGCAAAAAAAGGTTTCCCTTCTTTGGGGGCGTTTGGATGAGAGAAGAAGAATGTGGAAGAAGGAAGAAAGAAGAAAAAAAATTATAAACAATCTAAACTCTTCACAAAGTTACACACTTCCCAATACTTCTTCCCACTTCTTCCCTTCTTCCCTTCTTCCCACACCTATCCAAACGCACCCTTTGTTCTTTTTTAATGACTTTTCTCGTTCTAAGTCTTGCACAAAATCCTCTCTCGTATCACACATGAACTCAAATTACAACTGGACCCGTCACCCATGGACATTGCAAATGTCAAGAGCAAAGCTGGTTTGACAGTGAAATTATAGATCTGGTATGCGCTCTTGATCGCAAGAAGTATCTCCACTTGCCTTTTAGAGTTCTCGCTTCGATTCACTCCAATCACCAAGAGTGCAAGAAATTTAGACTTCTTACATATATGTAAAGGGACGTAATTTCTGCGACCTTCTCACAGAAATTTCTGAAAACAACTGAGAACAGAACGCACGAGAGCTTCATCATATTCTTGGACTCTCGGTACAGAGGAACGCACGATTTAAGTAAAAGTTCCTCAGTTAAAAAAGAATATGTTAAATTGATAAAATTTATAAACAGCGATTACTAATGCCGCTCTTAATTATGACTTATCCCATTCTCCGTCACGCATTGTATAATTTCCTAACACAGCAGATCACCCACGAGATATCTGCCACACTCTCCAGACGCTATTATCTAAATTTAACGTTATTCCTTTGATTGATCATTTCTTCAAATTTTAAGTTACAATTCAGAACATAAGAAAAATGTGAGCAATCTCTAAAGGACTTAAATAACCAGGTGCAAACTGTAAAGCATCTGTTACAGTTTTCAAAGACCCAAAGAATACATCCGATAAAAGTTACAACAACATGCATATTTCCAAATCAACTTGAACCGTTTTAATAGGACAAGAAGAATTGGACATATGGCGAATATTACACCCCCCCCCTTCTAATTTTGCCTGTTTCAAGCCATATATGGTTCGGGAAAGGCTAAAAACCAGAGTCTATTCGTACAAAAGTGTGGATAGAAGTAGATCCTGCACAAATGTGGCTCTGACACTGGCTTGCTTCCTTCTATGTTCTCTCTCCTCGTATGATAGTGACAAATCAAAGCTGCAAAGTATTGAAGAATTATACATCAAATAAAAGAAAAAAAATTCAGTTTAAGTACATACTAAGGAGGTGACTTGTCCCATCTTGTATAATAGACTAGGTCTCCACAGTACCATTATGTGAAAAAACAAAATGGATCCAACTAATGGCATCACCATATATATTCTTTTTCTTTTTATATATATTTTGTACATTTTTCAACTTATAACCATGGAGAATCTCAGTCAGGAAACAAAAGATAAGCTGTAAGCATGCCAAACACATTCCGTATTACCAAGACTAACTAGCAAAAAAAAAGGACGAATTAATAAAGGCAATTTATACCTTGGTTTTTTCAAAGTATGAGTCGGCACATCTTTAATTGCAAAAGCTTCATCAATGCCAACGGAAGAAGAAGATTTTGAACCATCGTCAGTCTCTCCTGGTGGCGGAAAATTTAGAACCAACGAAGAGAGGAGGGGATCAGATGCAATATTTGCTGGTGTGTTGTTGTGGCTGCTATTGTGATTGTTTGATCGGCTGAAACCGCCAGTACCTAATAGAACCTGTAGATGTGCCTCTCGCAAATCTCGGCTCAGCAAGGATATCGCCTGACTGCTTGGGATAACAAAACGCCGTAGTCTCCGCCGGTTCTGCAATTTACAAAATATGACAAGTGTTTTAAGATAAACTTCATGAATTGTATGTACCCATTAACTTACTGGGGCAAAAATACCATCACTGTTCTTTGTATCAAGGTAAGTGTGATTTTGCCCCTGAACTTTTTAAGCTGTTAGGTCTGTAAAGTTTTAGGCAGCTAGCGTCTAGTGATGCTCATCTCATCTGGCACATCAGAGCAATTTAAATAAAAATGGATTGAACTTCTTTGGAGATAAACTTTGGTTGCTGTCACAACCTCATTTGATTTATCCCATTCATACAATTTGATTATTGAATTACTCAACTAGTCATCTATGCATTTAAAAAACTCCCAGAAATCATTGTTATGTCCGCAAAATATACATCCATATCGGTAAAAAGATTATTCATGTTAGCAAAAGGTAACCATGCCAAAAACTACATATTATGAGTCCATTGCCTTTTCTTTTATAGAAATAGCAAAAGGTGATCCAATTGGGACAGATGGAGAGCTTAGTGACTAATTTAGAAAGAAAAATTGAAGTCCAATGATAAATTTTTATGACACGAGATGAAGTTCAGCGAACTCTCAAGAAATTTATAGAGAACTTCTTATCTCAGAAAAATTTGTTATATCAAAGATACAACAGCAACAGAACCATCAAGAGTCAACTGATGTGAAGGCTACATTGAACGACAATAGCTAGCGAGCTAACTGAAAACATTTTTTTTTTCAAAAAAAAAAAAGAGGCCTGTGGCCTGATTAAACCAGGTGTAATATTTCCAGGCCAAAACCACACCTTTCTATTGTTGTTCTTGCTGCTATCTTAGCTTCTTTTGTGATTGGTTCAGGTTTTATGATATGGGAAGAGAAGTAAGCCTTCACTAAGGTGGGCACAAGTACCAATTAAACATACTATAACTGGTATCAAAATCATTTAGAAACGAAGCAAGCTTGATTAATTTCATCGCACCACTGATGTCTGCTTGAATTTTGTGTTTCGTTGGTTACTAAATTATCGGTAAGGAAGCTAACAATGTTGGCTCTATCATTGAATTTGACTTTCTTCTTGTTGATTGTGCTAAATCTGAACATTACTCAAACTTGCCCCGATGCATAAGGAAGCTTAAATGTTGGCTCTCATTGGATTTGACTTTTTTCCTTGGTGGCAATAGCTAAATCTATTTCTTTCTTGAACTAGGGCGATGCATCAAATACAAACATCTTGTCTGACCCTTCTACTCACTAATGGCACTAAGAAAGTGGTGTACTGTTTATCTAATGTCGAGCTTTTCACTGCTTTTAACTGAAATGAAATTACGGTTTGAACTGGCACGATCTAGTACAGCTGCATGACCAAATTCATTACTACAGAAAAAAGTCCATCATTTGAATGCTTACATGATGCATGTTAGTAGCAAGATGGCCTCCAAGCAAGAATATAATTACTTTCGCATAAGCACACATATTAACAAAATTAATGCACAGTAACATAGAACAAGAAATCAAGAATAAATTGACATCCTATTAGTGCAACACTTTGCAAAAGTCTTCAGTTATTAACGATCCGAAAAATCTCTCTTGCAAAAGAATTTGTCCCCTCTTATTATGCCCCTAACATCTAGTTAACCTAGTTGGCCTCCTATTTACCCTTCTCTCTATTAAAAGTAAGCCGTCGCCATTGATAGAATGTTGTGGGGTAGGTATGCGGCTGTGCACAGAGCAACAAAGGACACAAGTTGCAGGAATATGTATGCAGCTCTATCTAAAATTTGATGCTAATATGCCAATTCAAGCAATTTTCCAGACATCAAAGAAAATGATTTACATCTATCTTTTTCATTCTTTTTTTTATATTCATTCCTAGTTCTATAAATATAAACACATTTTCTTTTGGAAAATTGTTCCAAATATAGCACATTGAGAGAGAAAGCGAGACCATAGAACAAGCAATGTTCTAGTAAACAATAAATTGATTGAGCCTGAAAAGTTAGTTCACGGGCTCGTTCAGTCTTCTCTGTCACAAAAAGGTAAGTGAGAATGGAATGCGACAGACACAACACATTGCAGGAGTAACTAAGCCTTAATATGCCTAGATTCTTTCTTTTATGGTTGCTCACTGTTGTGTGGTCACAGCTGAGACTGGTACCAGTACCATGTGGGCTGCCTGCCAAAAGTGCTTAGGTAGATGCCGTATGATGACACTGGGTTAAGTCCATCATGTTTGATCCCTAGTTTTCGACACTGAGGCTGCATGTACTTCCTAATAGTGTCATATTTTCCAGCAGAAATAGGGTTTTAATCTAGATACAGGCTGGATGGATTTAAATTTGTACCTTGATTTGTTTATATAAACAAAACAGTTGCCGAGGAAAAAAAACATTTTTTTAAAAAAAAAAAAGAAAATGCAGAGTACAAAAGGCATATCTTCTTTTTCTGAACATCTAGGAATCTAGGATTAATCAAACATATGTTTGGTAACCGACAACCTGTCTAGAACACCTACACAAATTTCAGACTTATTGGACCATTTCCTAATGTATAGAAGACCATGATTATGTATCTATATCAGCATGTGTCCAAGAAATGAAGGCTACCAAAAAGTATGGGGGGTCATATAGCTCTTTAACCAGAAAGCTAATTGAAACCTAGCTTTAACTCCACATTTCAGAGTTTTAGTCAAGGAACTCTTCAAAATACACACAGATCTGAGTTGGGGGCATATATTTCCTAAATCCTAATGTATAGAAGACCATATGATTGTGTATTTATATCAGAATGTGTCCAGTAAATGAAGGCTACCAGAAAGTATGGGGGGTCACATAGGCACATAGCTCTTTAACCACCAAGCTAATCAATCCAAACAAAACCTAGCATTAGCCCCAGTTTTCAGAGTTTTAGTCAAGGAACTCTTCAAAATGCACACAGATCTGAGTTGGGTGAAAACCACATTGTGATTCACAATTTCACTTCACTACAGGCTGACCTAATTTCTTGGTTAAACCCAAGGAAATTTCAAAATGGAAGCAGCGTCTATTTTTAAAAACTATTCAGAGAAGATACTGTTAGATAGACGTTAGTCAAATGAGAGAATGTGAGCAGTAGCCTCT
The DNA here is from genome assembly GCA_028095005.1 of Rhynchospora pubera. Classification (NCBI taxonomy): domain Eukaryota; kingdom Viridiplantae; phylum Streptophyta; class Magnoliopsida; order Poales; family Cyperaceae; genus Rhynchospora; species Rhynchospora pubera. The sequence continues at coordinate 10,072 of JAMFTS010005898.1, forward strand.
TTCTATTGAAGCATGAATTGAAGCTTGGTCAGAGTATTGAAGAACACAGATGGAATGAAAGATATGTGATGCTCTTCAGATGATTCGTCATGAGAGAAGTTGGAATAAAAGGAACTTGCAAATGTTAACAGACCATAATAGGGACTGGCATTAATTTGTAAAGTTGGAACATGGGATTCAACATCAGATACGAGGTTCCACTAGGATAAATTAAGAAGCAGAAGATTAGGGTAGGAGAAACAAGAAACATAGTGTCCTTGCTCACATTTCTTCTGTTCTTATTTATTTATTCCCTTGCTGCTTTATTCATTATATTGTAATATGCTTTAGAGTGACATCTATATACCTTGAACAAGTGGCCATGTTGCACAGTGAGATGGTTCAACATATCTCTATTAATCTTATCTGAGCATACTGGACAGACCTGCATAACAACAGTAAACACATTTCAGTTTAAGAGGCTGACTATACAAAAAAAAAAAAAAAAAATTCTACATATATATCAAATAAATCATTAGCAAACACAAATAGATAAAAACGATACGATAAAACTGATAGTGGCAGCATATTTAACTTTGACCCATAATTTTCAAGTGTTTGTTGAATATCTTTCTAATACTCTTGCCTAAATTTCCAGGAATTTCACTTGTAAACGTTCTATTTTCCCATTTGATACCAAAGCTGAATCTTCAAACCAAGGAAAACCAAAATCTCCTTCTCATACTGGGGTTGCTTATTGACTATAGTTCCCAGCTTTCCACATTTCATTGAACCAAATAATATAATCAGAAAGAAAAGGAGTGTATCTCACCGCAGCTCTCGATTCGAAGGGGTGTTCTTCCTCCAGATGGGCACAAAGCGACGTGACGTCATGGTCTTCGTAGCAGTACGGGCATGGAAACTCGGGTCGGATCTCATCCTCCACCTCAAACTCATCAATTCCAACCCGATCTATCACCAATTTTTCAGAAATCAATCTCCAGACTACACAAATAACCCACAACACAAAAAACAAAATTGGTACCAAATCGTAAAACAAATTACCCGAAGATTGAAACGAGTTGTTATGAAGCTGAGCGGCATAATGTCTTTTGGCAGCTGCAAGGCGGGAGATCCACAGATCCGAATCCATTCAAGAGGAGAAACCACAGATTCACACCAATTAATCGATTGAATCGAACGGTTCGCTTCTCCTCTGATTTTATCTCTCTAGATTCCTCCCCTTCTCCTTCTCCTTGTCGTTCTTTCAAGGTCGTCTCCTCAACTTTTTCAACGGATTTGTTTAATTTGATTTGATTTGATTTGTTTGGGATTTTGCTTGATCAGAGAGAGAGAGAGAGAGGAGATAAGCTCAGAGAAGAGGAGGGGATGAGAGAGAGAGAGAGAGAGAGGTTGGAGAGAAAATGATGTGATTTTTATGGAGTGGTGTCAACGTCTGTACCGGGTCCCTGTAGCTGACGTGGCACCAGAGCTGGTGTGAGACTTGGCGGCGACCTGGCTCTTAATTATTGATTTATTGTGCGGTTCGGTTTTTCATTTTTTTTCTTTTTCTTTTTTTACCGAATCGAAGGGTCGGAATTTGCTTTGTTAGATGGGGCCCACGTGCAGAAATAACGGAGCATGTTTGTTTGATATTGCGTGTGCGATGAGAATATATGACATCCGGACGAATTCACAGCCGGTGTTAATTTAATTATTATTCTACTAGTCGGCAAGATTTTTCTAGAGCGAATTTCAAAATTCTCCATCTCTTTCTTTATTAAAAAAATTATTGAGACTGCTCCGTAAATTATATCAGATTTTCTGGAAGGTCTTATATTGAAATTTGTGACAACGTGTAAATTTAATAAAATTAATTATTAAATATAATTTTAAGTTTGAAATTTGATTTCTAAAAAGATGATTTATATTATATGTGCATAAAATACAACATAATATAATTGCTATTCACAAAGATTTGAAGATATGCAATGGTCTTGACTGTATGATCTTTGATTAAACATCATCGAAATATATATACTAAATTTGCATGAATTTTGGTATGCGACCAGTCTACAAATCCAACAATATATCTTCAAATTTTCTGATATAATTTTATTTGAAACGAGATTGTCCAAATTATCAACTAAATACCACCTATTCTCTCGTATATTTAATAATATACTTATAAATCTGTAAATCTATAAAAAAAAGCATATATAAGTTTAGAACCTGAGATTTAAAATCCTGACACAGGAGTTATTTCAATTAAATAAATGATGAAAATAAAAGGAAAATAATGGTCCTGATTTGAATGTCCGGCTTTTCAGGATTTGATTTGAAACTTCAATCCTCAGAAAATGTATTTTGAAAGTTCCGATCTAGTGGCTAAAAACAACAAATTTAAAGTGAGATCGAAACCGTTCAATATGATCTCGCTATGAAATCTTCTTTCAGACAAAATTTTAAATTTTTTCAGATTTTTTAAGTATTTTTTCAGATTTTTTTAAATGACAGTTTTTTAACGGTTCAGAACTAATTAGATTAACGATTTTCTAAAATTTCAAAGAATACTTAAAAATTTTGAAAAAATGTAAAATTTAGTCCGTATGGAGATTTCAATAGAGAAATCATATTAGACGGTTTAGATCAGTCATTTTTAACTAGATTTATGAGTTTTCATCGCATCTTACGGAAGATTTTTTGTGATACATCTCACCATAGCTAAACTTATAAATTAGTCCCTTAAAAAAAATGTATGAGAGAACAAAATGATTTTACATTCGATATGCTTACAAAGGTTTGAGAGAGCGAAAAAGGGTAAAAAGAAAGGCCCAATGAAATTTTCACACCAATAGAATCACATCAATTAAGTGTGTGTATTACGGAAAACTTCATTAACAATATTTTTTAAAAATATAATATACTTGAATTAATAAGGGGACGACTTCGGAGTCCGGAGGAGGGGGGGGGGGGGGGGGGGGGGAAAGACGGAGTCACGTGAATTTTCCGGTGTGTATTAGATCAGTCAACAAAATATTATTAATTCGTAAATATAATATTTCCTCAACAATAATTCAACTCTCTCCAGAGAAAAAAAAATACATTTTTAATGAGTTGTTTATCGGATGGGTTGGACGGAAAGTTCTGGTCGCACTTAATCCTAAGGGAAAAATTACATATTTTGTGTCAAATAAATAAATAAGCATTCGAATTTCAACTCTAATATTACGCACAGTAATTGAATATTTCATTTGTTTTTTGAATATCTAACATGCGCAAGCGCAAATTATTACCTGAAAAGGAATAATTCATACCCGTTGCCGCATTGCATTAGTTTTAATGCGGTCAAAGATAGATTAATTCTCTACTTTTATTTATATAAAAATAGATCAAATCTCTTAATGTTATTTATATAAATTAAATATAGTTTTTAAATATATCAAAAAAAATCGTACCAATAATTATTTAATTTAAAAATTAAATGTATTAGGAAATCTAAGTTAGATATATTTGAATGTTTAAGGTAGTTTATGTCTAATCTATATAAAAAATATATATATACCCTCATTCGACATGCGATCTAAGCCCTCCAATTTTCATTGATCGATCAATCTGAATATATACTAGAAGTTTACCCTTCTTAATTAGAAGTCGTGACTTCATTGGTTTTTAATTAAAAATAGTTTTTTTTTGTTAAATCTATTAAAAATAGTTGTACCAATTATTATTTAATTTTAAAATAAAGTATATTTAGAAATCTAAAATAGATATATTTGAAAATCTAAAGTAGTCTGTGCCAAATCTATAAAAAAAATATTATTCTCTTACGACATGTGTCTGAGCCCTACAATTTTTACTGATCGTTCGATTTAAATTTATGCAAGAAGTTTTACTTCTTATATAATTCTTATAATTACCCTTCTAAAAAAACTATTTTAAATTATAGAACACAATTTTTAATTATACAAATTTTTGTTTAGTAATTTTGACGCAATATATTAGATTATTTTCAATCTAAAAAAACATAACGCAACGAAGCTGCGACTGTCATGTCTAGTGTTTCTATATTTCTTATTCCTATTATACTTTAGCTTTTAAATTCAATTTCTTTTTAAGAAAAAACAAAGTACAAATGGACGTATAATAGAAGGGAAAAATGAAAATAATTTTCTTTTTTCGTTTTAATTTTGTTTTGATGATAATTAAACAATTCGAACAAGGTTTTAGTATCACCACTTTTGGTTGCCACAACTTCATATTTATATCAAAATTTAAAAATTTTAAAATTAAAATGCTGAATCTAATCCATGAAGGATTTCATGATGCGAATCGGGTAATTTTAAAAATTTTATTAACCGATAACATCTAAGATCGTTCTTATTATCGCTAACTTTCCTATATTATATTTGCATCACAATCATATCTATTCCTATAATAAGGATTATTGAGCCATATCTATGGTCTCTAACGAAGCTTTATTCCTCTTCGGTTCACCTTGAATCCGAAACAAGAATGACAGTTGAATCCGTGCTAGCGAACTCCCCGTCAACACCTAGCTCCACCACCCGTGTCTTGATCGATTGCTTAATCGATAGAATATTTTAACAAATATTTTGAGGAAGAGAAAGCCAAAGCTTCAACACATGAAGACTTACTTATGTTCTAATTTTTCTGATCTGTTTTACCCTTAAAACATCAGAATAAACCTTTCAAATTCGTATAGCATTGAAAGTCACTAATCAGAAATTAAAACAGCACTTTAATTTCTGACGTTGCAGCACTAAAACATTGATACCTCTCTGTAGGAAACTCCAAACGACATGAAACTTGAACCATTGGATTCTACACTTCCAGGGCTATAATTTTCATATATCATTTGTCCAATTTGGTTATCATTTGCTATACTAATTGTCAGTTTAAAGTTGGCTCAAATTCTGACCCGAATTTAAAGCCTTCTTTCTCTTTTCATTTGTTAAAATAATTGGGCTTGGGCTTTAAATAAATTTATGCACTCTATAATAATATTCATATATTATTATAGTATGTGAAATACATATTATACTCATAATATTCACATATAAATAAATTTATTCCTTGCTAGTTAATCACGTCATGTGATATAATTTTCTATTTGTACACTTTGTTTCATACAACATGAAACCTTGTACATAGAAAATATATTTCTTGTTTCCCATTCAGTTGGTGTGACCTATATTGAGGATCCATATTATGTTGGCAATGGAATAAAACATTTTATTCCATAAACTGTAAGCGGTACTCTAGCATACATTACAGCTACCCAAATAATATAGATGTTTAGCAAATCCTTTTACGAAACACGATCCTTCTAGTAATGTTATTAACATTACTTGTGTCTATTCCTTGCCATATGATATTATGATTATTATACAAAGTAGGGTTGTGTCATCTTCGTATTATAATCTTTTCTTGGTCTCCAATAAGTATGATTATATAATTATAACTGCACTTCAGTTATATTGGATCCATTTATAATCTTACTTTACCAAGGGGCTCTTTATAATATCATTCCTCAATTCATGAGTGGCAATTAGCTATTGACATATAATACGAAAAGTAGTATCCTTTTGTTTCTTTCAGATAAATTCCATCTTGTGCCAAAAGTAGTATCCTTTTGTTTCTTTCAGATAACCTATAAAGAAGCATTTTTCTGCTTGGGGTTCTAGTTTGGTTGACATCAATCGTTTGATGTAAGCCTCACAACCCCAAATCTTGAGAAAAGACAAGTCAGGAGTTTTTCTTGTCCACAACTCATACGGAGTTTTCTCGACAGATTTAGATGGAACAATATTCAGTGTGTAAACTGCAGTTAGCAATGCATGTCCCCAAAAATAAAGAGGCAATTCTGTTTGGCACATCATTGATCGAACCATATCAAGCAATGTTCTGTTTCTCCTTTTAGATATGTACCAAATTCATTACTCAAGTATTCTCCACCACGATCAGTTCGTAAAATCTTAATTCTCTTGCTCAGTTGATTTTCAACTTCATTCTTGAATTCTTTGAACTTGTCAAAAGATTCACTTTTGTTCTTCATTAGATAAACATAGCCAAAACGACTATAGTCATCTATGAACGTAATGAAATACCTAAAACCATCTCGTGCACTTGTTCTCAGTGGATCACATACATCAGAATATATCAATTCCAACAAGTCTTTCGCCCTTGAACCTTTCTTCTTGAATGGTTTCTTAGTCATTTTACCAACTAAACAAGATTCACATGTCTCTATTGCATCGCAATCCATGAGACCAAGAAGATTACTATCATGTAACTTCTTAATGCGTTTCTCATTTATATGACCAAGACGATAGTGCCATAAGAGAGTGTTATTTTCATGAGATACTTTAAGTCTTTTGTTATTGATACTTAGAACATGTTTATCATTCACTTCTAGCAAATATAAACCATCATGAACAGTAGCATTTGCATAGAAAATTCCATCTTTTGCAATACTCAAACACGAGTTTGAAATGGTAAAGACAACCATCTTTGTCCAAACATGACACAGATATAATGTTCTTACATATAGATGGAACATAATAAACATTATTCAAATTAATTATTAAACCACTAGATAAATGAAGATTTATTGAGCCAATGGCCAATGCCGAGACACTAACACCATTGCCCACCTTCAAAATGACTTCTCCTCTCTTGAGATGTCTTCTATTCATTAGTGCCTGCATATTTGCACAAATATGAGCACATGATCCAGTATCAATTACCCAATCATGAATAGATGTGGTTAAATTAATCTCAATAACATAGATACCTTTCGGAACCTAGGGACACTTCCGCTCTATTTTGCCTGAGTTTAAGTCAGCCTTGTACTTTGGACAATTCGCCTTGAAATGTCCCAACTCATGACAATAACAGCACTCGATTTGCGGAGTTGGCGAATTTTTCTTTTTGCCTTTGGAGGTGCTCGCTTGAGCTTCTCCATTCCCCTTGTTCTTTTTAGATATCTTTCTTTTGCCCTTTCCTTTTTGAACTTTCTTGCCATTCTGTGAGATCGCAAGAACATTCTTCTCTCCTTTATGTCTGTTCATATCGGCCTCAGCTTGCTTCAAAGTCTGATGGATCTCATCCATGGTCATTGTCTTTTCACGCAAGTGAAGATGCATGACTACATCTCTGTAAGATGGAGGCAATGAACCAAGGATTATATCCTCAGCAGAGTCAGCATGCATTGGAGCATTTAGCTTCTCCAATTTCTTAAGGTAACCCAACATTTTCAACATATGTTAGTTGACAGAAGACCCTTCTGCCATGTTACACCTTGTGAAAGCTAAGGTGATCTTTGAACGCTCTTTACGAGCATTCTCCAGAAACATCTTGGAGAGACGTTCGATTATCTCTTTTGGAGTATTGTTTATGAACTTTCTAGTAAGTTCAGTAGCCATACTTGCCAACATGAGACCTTGAACGCTCAGTTCGTCCTTGCGGTACTTTTCAGATTTGGTTTTTTCCTCATCAGAGGGATTTGTACCTAGTACTGGAGCATCTTCCTCCAATACATCAACAAGATCCTTCGACCTGATGATAAGTTGGAGTTTCAATTCCCAATCAAGAAAATTAGAACCATCATTCTCCAACGGAAACTTTTCGAGTATGGATCAGATAAGTACATTGTTTGTCATTCTATAAAATAAATTAAAGGATTTCATGTTAATATTTATGTAAAATTTCATACTACATATTTAAAATTTGTCTATTATGCAGTATATTCAAGATCCCATCATAAATAAATCGAACTCATCCGAAATATAAAATCAAGGTAAGTAATCCTTTACTAATCATAACCTTTTAGAAAAATTTTACAATCGTTTGCAATTTTCTAAACTTTATGACTCTTGTTGTTTATTAAGAAACTTTTCTTACTAAACGATTTTTCCGAGACTTCAAGCCTAAATCTTGACTGCTCTTTAAGCAAACTTATTTTATTGGTCAATATGCTTGGCTATATTATCTCCATAAAATAAATGTATCAAATGCCTCACATTTAATCCACTTATCAATGGCCTGATAATATATCCGAACACATTTCACGATTTCTAAAGATTAAAGATTACACTCATGCATCTCAATAATCTTTAGCTTAAAGTGGATAAAATAAGAAGGAAAAATACTTAATTTTTCATTGGACAATTCAAATGTGACTATAGTTTGGTAGGTCATGTTTCCATACACCCATACCTATCCTAACATATCATTCACATATAATCATAAAGCACATCACATATCACAATCACAAAAACATTTGTGAGTTTGTATGCCTCTTGCGCTTCTCTTCATCCACCGTTTTGTCTTCTTGCACCATTGGATGAAAAATTGCATATAAAATAAATATGCTGCCCCAAACTTTATTATGAATCCTTTCAAAATAAAATTTGCTAAGTGCAAGTATTAGGAACCCATCTCATTCTCACAATGCATATGATGTAAATAATAAATAAAGGCATCCTATACATAAATTGCCTTTTGTGCCTAATTAATAAACACTTATCAAACTTGCTTACAATCAAACAAACACATCACATCAAAATTTACATCACACAAGGCATTGAAATGAGACATACAAACTCGGTTCCCTGCAAAACAAAATTAGAATAGGAATTGCATACCGATGCACTATTTTGTACTTTTTAGTTAATTTCCATTTCTCAAGTAATTGCGAATCTCTAAATCATTTAAATCCCAGAAAAATGATTTATAATTCTCTGTTACGATTTGCACCATAGTTTGAAAAATAATCTTTTAAACATTTAAAAGAAAACTCAAACCGTTATTGTTCTTGTCACAGAAAAACTGCGCACTGTTGCTGTTTTGCCTTTGTGACGAAATTCCATAAAACTTTTGTACAGGAAACTTTTATTATTTAAAAACTAGACTTCAATATCTAAATTTAGAAACTGATTTCATCAAAATACGATAATCCATTTGAGAGAAATCATTATTTTAATTTCAGCAAAAACTGCTACTGCTGCTGGAAAAATCCAGCAACGCGCTATTTTTCTTATTTTTGTTTAACCTCATAGATCTGTCCAAAAATCTTGATCTATATAATAATATTATTCTAAACTTCTTTTACAATAGTAAGAATTTTAGAAATTACAAAAATAATCAACCAGTAATCTAATAACAATATTGCAAATCATGTAACAAAAATTCAGCTCGAATTTTAGAACCGCAACACAAAAGAACAATTAACTAAGCACTTATGTAATAAAATTACATAATAAAATAGTCTAATTAGCGATAATAAAGAACCTAATACTCTGATACCAATTGAAGGATTTCATGATATGAATCGGATAATTTTAAAAATTTTATTAACCGATAACATCTAAGATCGTTCTTATTATCGCTAACTTTCCTATATTATATTTGCATCACAATCATATCTATTCCTATAATAAGGATTATTGAGCCATATCTATGGTCTCTAACGAAACTTTATTCCTCTTCGGTTCACCTTGAATCCGAAATAAGAATGACAGTTGAATCCGTGCTAGCGAACTCCCCGTCAACACCTAGCTCCACCACCCGTGTCTTGATCGATTGCTTAATCGATAGAATATTTTAACAAATATTTTGAGGAAGAGAAAGCCAAAGCTTCAACACATGAAGACTTACTTATGTTCTAATTTTTCTGATCTGTTTTACCCTTAAAACATCAGAATAAACCTTTCAAATTCGTATAGCATTCAAAGCCACTAATCAGAAATTAAAACAGCACTTTAATTTCTGACGTTGCAGCACTAAAACATTGATAACTCTCTGTAGGAAACTCCAAACGACATGAAACTTGAACCATTGGATTCTACACTTCCAGGGCTATAATTTTCATATATCATTTGTCCAATTTGGTTATCATTTGCTATACTAATTGTCAGTTTAAAGTTGGCTCAAATTCTGACCCGAATTTAAAGCCATCTTTCTCTTTTCATTTGTTAAAATAATTGGGCTTGGGCTTTAAATAAATTTATGCACTCTATAATAATATTCATATATTATTATAGTATGTGAAATACATATTATACTCATAATATTCACATATAAATAAATTTATTCCTTGCTAGTTAATCACGTCATGTGATATAATTTTCTATTTGTACACTTTGTTTCATACAACATGAAACCTTGTACATAGAAAATATATTTCTTGTTTCCCATTCAGTTGGTGTGACCTATATTGAGGATCCATATTATGTTGGCTGATATCATTACTATTTGTAGGCATTTGGACCGTACTTGACATTCAAATAACACTCAAACCATTGAATTATTCAATAAATTGCTATGATTTCAAATGAATTGGCTCTACCGTCGTTCTTCTCTCATTTTACAGGACTTTGATGATTTTATGGTGATATTTGAGCTATTTGAAGATTTCCGGCATTTGGCATACGCTAAACGACTCATTCCTAGCACTTGAAGGCACTTTGATGAGTTCAAACCACCGTTTGGACCAAATGACTCATGCTTGGGGCTAATGAGAAATTAAGAGAAGCAATTGGTCAAATAGAATCATTAGCATTGTAGAGCTCATCTTAAGCTTTCCAACGGTTTTTGAATCGCCTCAATCGGAGTCCGGATGGAGGAATTATGGCCGAAATACTAGCTCTCTGGTCAGGTCGAACAGACCCCTGGTCGATCCGAACAGAGGCTTGTCCGACCCGAACAGACCCCTGGTCGACCCGAATAGAGGCTTGTCCGACCCGAACAGACCCCTGGTCGACCCGAACAGAGGCCTGGTCGGACCGAACAGAGACTTGTCCGACCCGAACAGAGGCTCGTTCGACCCGAACAGAACCCTGTTCGATCCGACCAGACTGCCAAAAAATCATATTTGGAAGTATTTTCAACATGGAAACTCGTATTTTGGCATATTTTCTTGCCTTGACGACCAGGCAACCTCCTAAGCACCTGAAAATTACTATATAAGCTCCCCTAAGCCTAAGGAAAGGGCATACAACCTTCCATACCACAAAATTGCACTTTCCATAGGCGTTTTTCTCTCTTCCACCATTGGAGATCATCAAAGTGTGGTTCTTTGAAGCGACGGCAGCAAGGAGACGAGTTTGGTGACCATCTTGCAACACCTCACTGCCTAGAGATCGTAGTTCGAAAGCATAAAGGAGTATTCAGTTTATTCTTCTATGTTTTCTTCTCTATTTTCAATGGGCTTGTATCTTGTTATTTCTATGTTATTTGTTGTGTGCTTTGATTCGATGTTAGGCTAAATTTATGTAGTCTTAGGGATAAGGTAGTAACTTAGGTTTGGATGTTGTGATTTGACTCGTTATGTTATGATATGTTCTGTTGATTTGTTTCGTTGAGAATTATGTTAATTGCTTATTTAAATTGCTTGGTTAAGTCTAATTAACTTCTAGATGAATGGCCACATTTAGTTAAGTTCTAAAGTTAGGTTAATCAAGATAATTTAGATAAAGTATTTGGGATAAATCGTAGATCCGAAAGGGGAGATTAGTTGACACCAAAAGTGTAACTTTTAGACAAGTCCAAAAGACCTCTAGATATCCTTATGAACTCCAACAAACAAGTTTAAGTTGATTGAATTCTATACCAAAAGTTGTGAACCAATCGAGTTAATTAGGTTAGGTTGTGATTAAACTAGTTTCTAGTCCAACAAGCGACAGCTTGAGGTTTAGAATATCTAGGTTTGACCAACAAACCCTAGCACAAAGCATAAATATCATAAAAGTTCAAAATCACACACTTACACCATCTGTTCGGATCGAATCAGACTCCTGTTCGGATTGAACAGAGTCCTGTTCGGATTGAACAGACTCCTGTTCGGATTGAACAGATTCTTGTTCGGAACCGTACAGAGCGGTATATGCTTGAAAAACACCAATCGATGCACGAAAGTGATAAGTTTTGTGTTCTAGAGTCCAAACCAAGGTGAAACCTGAACCCTAAGACGCTTTTTATACTGTTTGAAAACCCAAAAAACCTTACTTTAGTTGTTTACTTTATTTTAATTGACAAACAACCAAAAATATATACTTTACTTGCACCTTACATTTAATCCATCAAAACTCCATAAAAAATATTCTTGTCTAGCTTTTGAAAAAAGATAAGTCCAGTAATCAATTGTACCGTCCCTTGGGTTCGACCCTAAAGCTGTACTCCAAAAGACTAGTGAGGTTAGGTCTAGGTCTATAATTTATTTGATTCCTAGGTTCTAAGCCTTCATCAAATTGGCGCCGTTGCCGGGGATAAATCGTAGATCCGAAAGGGGAGATTAGTTGACACCAAAAGTGTAACTTTTAGACAAGTCCAAAAGACCTCTAGATATCCTTATGAACTCCAACAAACAAGTTTAAGTTGATTGAATTCTATACCAAAAGTTGTGAACCAATCGAGTTAATTAGGTTAGGTTGTGATTAAACTAGTTTCTAGTCCAACAAGCGACAGCTGAGGGTTTAGAATATCTAGGTTTGACCAACAACCCCTAGCACAAAGCATAAAATATCATAAAAGTTCAAAATCACACACTTACACCATCTGTTCGGATCGAACAAACTCCTGTTCGGATTGAACAGAGTCCTGTTCGGATTGAACAGACTCCTGTTCGGATTGAACAGATTCTTGTTCGGACCGAACAGAGCGGTATATGCTTGAAAAACACCAATCGATGCACGAAAGTGATAAGTTTTGTGTTCTAGAGTCCAAACCAAGGTGAAACCTGAACCCTAAGAGCCTTTTTATACTGTTTGAAAACCCAAAAACCTTACTTTAGTTGTTTACTTTATTTTAATTGACAAAACAACCAAAAATATATACTTTACTTGCAACCTTTACATTTAATCCATCAAAACTCCATAAAAATATTCTTGTCTAGCTTTTGAAAAAAGATAAGTCCAGTAATCAATTGTACCGTCCTTGGGTTCGACCCTAAAGCTGTACTCCAAAAGACTAGTGAGGTTAGCTCTAGGTCTATAAATTTTATTTGAATTCCTAGGTTCTAAGCCTTCATCAATTTGGCGCCGTTGCGGGGAACGGTGTTGATATTAGATCCTTATCATAGTATTAAGAGACTAGATCTTTTCTTTTTCTTTTTTAAAACTCACGTTTTCTTCTCTCTTGATTACAGGACTGGCAGGTAACACGCAAAGGAAGAAGTCCCCACCCCCAAAGGTCAAAGACTTTCTCCGGAGAATCCGCGAAGAAAGCCAGATCCTCCTCCTTTACTCCTTTTCGAACTGACCAGTGCTCTGTTCAATCTGACCAGTGCTTGTTCGAACTAACCAGTGTTCTGTTCAATCTGACCAGTGCCTTGTTCGATCTGACCAGTGCTCTGTTCATCTGACCAGGGCCTTGTTCAATCTGACCAGTGCTCTGTTCGATCCGACCAGAGCTCTAAACAGAGAGAAGAAAACTCCGCAATGGCCGACCAACTCACTCCTGAGGCCATTGCCCCAGCGCACACAAGAAATTGGAGGACCTCCGCCTCCAACTTGAGCAAAGAGAGGCTCGACTAACAGCCGATCGAACCCTCCTAGCGGGTCAAGGAGGGATTTTGACAATGAGCGTCGCCGATGGACCCAAGAAGATGAAGGGAGCATCAATAACTCCGACAACGAAGATGAGGAAGATCGTGAAAGGACTCTTATGGAGTTTGGAGTTCCCAGCGCAAGAAACGTGGGCGACCAGTGGTGATTCCAGGCATCGCCGCTAACAAACATGCAAATCGCTCCCAAACCACGTCGTGCTTGTGCAACAAAATTCCGTTCTATGGAACGACGAAGGAGGATCCCCATGCTCACTTACAAACTTTTATTGATTGCACTAGATTGATTAAGTTTAATGGTGTTCCTCAACAAGCAATTAGGCTATTGTTATTTCACTTCACCCTTAAGGACCGAGCACAAAAATGGTATAAAACATTGAAAAAAGGGTCAATTAGGTCTTGGGATGGAAATGGCACAAACCTTCTTGGATAGGTATTTTCCTTCGGATAGAGCGGACAAAATTAGAGCTGAATTGAATAATTTTGCCCAAAACCAAAATGAATCAATGAGGGATGCATGGGAACGGTTTAGGGATTTAGAAAATTCTTGCCCACATCATGGGATTCAAGAATGGATGCTCCTTAAATCATTCTACACTGGACTTTATGATAATATTAAAATCAATCTTGATTCTCTTTCAGGTGGGGCATTCAAAAGACTTGATACGGCACGAGGGCGAGATTTACTTGATTATTGTGCAAGAAATTACACATGGTACCCTCTACTCATTCCCCGCCACTCAAGTAGTTCGAGGCAACAAGTGCACACAATTTCAACTAAAGAGGCGAGGATAGAGGAGCTAGAAGCTGAACTTGCCGCTTATCAATCGGCTCAAGGGACACATCTCCATTCAAAACCAATGCGGAGCGTGCGGCGAGGAAGGACATACATCTATCAATTGTCCTCTTGCCAAAATTGGTAACGGAGGGGCCCAAGTGAACTACCTACACAATGGGCCCCCTTACGGTTCAAAGTACCAAAATAGCCCTCCAAATTTGTATAGGAAATGCCCCAATTCAATAACAACAATAGAGACCAATCATTTCAAAAGAAACCTTTTTTCGAAAGGGAAGAAATTCCAATTGTTGTTCAAGAATTCATGAGTGAGCAAGAAAAAGATAACAAATCTGTGGCTTTAGGGTTAGATGAATTGAAGGCCACCACTGACGAATTGAAGGCTACCATCAACGAATTTAAGGGAAGTGCAAGCACCTTACAACGCTTGGAGCGCATGATGGAAGCACCACTTCTCCCGACCACCTCGGCAAGCTTCCAAAGCCAACCACAAGTCAACCCAAGTGCAGAGATCAAAGCCATTCATGTTCTACGAAGCGGCAATGAGTACCAAGACCCACCCGTGCCACCAAACGAAGGAAACAACCTCTCTGTTCGGGTCCGACCAGAATCCTGTTCGGTCCGAACAGGAGGAACCAAGGGAGATGCAAACCAATTCTTGACAAAGTTTTGTCATTCCCCTCCACTCCATGAGGCATCCCAGACACAAGACACCATTCCTGAGCCTGAACAAGCTGATGAGGTGCCACACGCACCATCTGTTCGGTCCGACCAAGCTCCTGTTCGGTTCCGAACAGAGCACAAAAGTGGTCCAAAGCAAGGGCAGAAAGAAGGCACAACAACCTGAGTCAACCTATAAGCCTCCTGTCCCATTCCCTCAGCGACTTGTGAAGAAAAATGAGGAGAAACGATTTCGAACTTTTTTGGAGAATTCTCAAGGAATTGAAGGTCAACATTCCATTCACAGATGTCATAGCTCAAGTGCCGATCTTTGCAAGATTCTTGAAGGAGTTATGCACGGGCAAGAGATCCACGGAAGAGCT